>JAPYZD010006033.1:0-17930 GCA_030522725.1 Ichneumoninae sp. B BG-2022a | reverse complement strand
CCTTTCCACGATTTAGAGGGACTCTGGGGCAAAACGGACTATCTTTAAAAGAATGTTGCACGGGACATAGAAACAAAAGTTTCATCCGAAATAGATAGCGTGTGTCCGTTTTGCCCCTCCATATCGAAAAATACTTCTACGCGAAAACATATTCTGCCATTTTTGTTTATATTCCTTATAGAGGAGACTTCTTTACATGAGAATAAGTAAAAAAAAAATTATCCGGACCTATCCACGATTTAGAAGCTCGGGCTAAAAAAAAACGAAAGTTTCATTGAAAACAGAGCCCATTCATTAATTTTCCATTCATTAAAACTACGTGTCCATTTTGCCCCGCCCACCTCACACCGAAAAATTTTTATCGAGAATAAGAGAGAAAAAAAAATCCGGGCCTTTCCGCGATTCGTCGCGAGCCAACGCGGTCCGCCTCGTACAACAAGTGTCGAGATTCGTTGCCGAAGCCCGAGCCCCGAGATTCCGGACGTGGAAACGAAGATAAACCGGTCGTCTGCATATATATCACACTCGGGTCCACGAATCGCGCGTCAATTAGTGTCGGCCGGCTGGACTCGTAGCGGCGTTTGCGTACACACTGTGTCCGTGTGACCTCTGGTCGACACAAAAGTGCCGCTACTTCGTATTTTCCTATGGCCAGTCGTGCGCGAATCCTACGTTTTTTTTTCATACACTTCGGTTCCTCCGACCTACCTAGTTTTTCCGACGATCTATCGGATTTAAATCGATATACAATTCGTCGACGAAAATTGTAAGTCTCGATAATTCCACAGTCGCACGAGGCTGCCGATAATTTACCGAGAACGCCGCAGCGGTGTCCCCGTGTACGACGATTCGATGAAAATAAGCCGTAGATTAACGTGATTTCTTTCTTTTTTTTTCGACGAAGGCCTTCAGCGGTATCCCGTATCAAATAATTCGCGATTGTTAATCCACCGCTGTGCACTGTCATTGAGCTCTCTGCGGTCTAGTCACGGCGAAGATTATAGCCGAAGAGAGGCAGCCGCGGAATCTACTGGAGCAGAACACATCGTCCCCGGCATTCGCGGATCCTACGCTTATATATCCGTGACCGGGCATTGCGTCATCGGCTTCTCGGCTTCACGAGCCAGAGACCTCTCGATTTTATGGAAAAAATAATAAGTACAAAAAATACAGAGTTCTGCGTATAGCGAATATAAGTTAAGGGCATGCGGTGCAGAGTCAGTCGACAACAAGTCGGTTTGCGTGTTTTATCAACGGCTATTGACATTTCGGACAAAGGCAAGTAAGGTTTTTCGTGTGTCTGTGTAAAGCCTACGAAAACCTAGCTTGCCTTTGTCCGACATAAGGAAATTGATGTCTCAGCGACCGAGTCTGCATCACTGCTAAACACACTTGTTGCAGATAAAGTAAGTGTCGTTGTAAAGCTTCTTACAATTTTGTATTGTCTAGCACATTGACGCTTTACAGCGCCACTTGTTCTATAAATACCCCGCGCATGCGCACCTCGGGCCGATTTTACTTTTCCATGCGTTTTGTACTTCACGCACGCTTCTCGTACTTTACGCACGCTGGCTGTACAGCGCCACAATTAGCAGGCACGGAGGAGCATTTCGCCTATATTCGTTACAGAAAATATTATGCAATACTCGTGCAGTGTCGCGAACATCATATGTGGACTGTGAAGTAGGTCGCACTTCACAGTGTGCATCTAAGGTTCGCTTTATTGCACTTGTATCGCAAAATACTATTATAAATTTATAGTATCCATTAATCTTCCGTGCACCATAAAGGACACTATATAATCGAGTCATAACATTTTAAGAAAGCATAAACTAGATTTGCCCGTCCACTCGCGCCCCTTTCAGTCTCATACCATTAGCTACTTTAATCCATTGAAATAATTATACTTTTTGCAAAAACATCTGCTCTATTTTATTCTTTGCAGAATAGCATTTCCTCTTTGCAATAGCGTTGGAATCTTTCGATTATATCTATTTGGAATGAAATTACGAATTTTCATTCAAAATCTTGATTTTTTACATTTTTCAGCAGTTGTGGCTTCAAATGTCCTTTTCGCTAATTGAAATTCCACGAATCGAACAAAATGTACATGAATCTCTTCCTTAATGTTTAAGAAAAAGATCGACGCGTGTTACAAGTTTATCGAGTGATTGGAAAAAAATGGGAGACTAAAACACTCTTGGGGTAATGATTTACCCCAGTCTACCGTTAACGGATGCGCCCAGGATGTCTACCATCGTGGGGTTAATTTTTCATATTATTTATAATCGTTCATTTAATAACAGAGATCGTAACATAATCTATCCAGCCGCCATGTTTGGTCCGGCTTCGTCGGATCGGTAATTTCACGTGCACTCGATCCATCCGGTGGAAAACGATTCGGTCAAAACCCCGAACACACTCGTCGCGGATAAAGTAAACATCGTCTTAATCTTGCGTGTGTACACTGGGTCTTTAAAGGAACATTCGAAATTTGAAACTCTCCGATTTTGCCGCATTTCCGACTATTCTTCAATTTTTATTAATACCAGTTTTTAATTTTTGACTGGCAACTTCGAGGCCATGTAGTGGACACTTCTCGAAGTAACCCAGCAATTTTTCAGATGTTTGCAATTTCGAAAGTCTAGAAAACTTTGAAAACCCTACTGTTCCTTAAAATACCCAGCGTACACACCGTGTCTCTGAAAATAAAGTGTACGCACGCGGAGTTAAAGCCTCTTCCAATTTTCATTCAATTCTTCATCAAAGATTTCATATAATTTTAACCTCTAATTTAGTAATCGAGATTCTTACACAATCCGTTCAGCCGCCATCTTCGGTCCAACTTTGCGGTCCGCTATAATTTCACGAGCTAACCTGCGACACACGACCTCAAACGACTGCACGTGAGCCCTCTCGAAGGGACGTCTCTTCATCACCGACCACAACGCTTTCATCCCGTGTCTACCCGTGAGACTCGCCTTATTGACGAATCGAGATATTTCCAAAGGTCCGCAGCTCTTCCGCCTCGACGAATCAACGCGAAGGATCGGAAAGAGTCGCGGAGAAATAAAAACAACGAGGTAAGGTGAGAAGTATCGGCAGGATAAAAGATTATTCAGCTCGGTCTGCAAGGTGCATAGGATGATGAGAGGTGAAGAGACTCTCACCTCTCCGCCTCTACAGCCTGTATTCGAGAACACTTTAATGCCGTTCGCTAGGGACTTTGGAAGCGAATGCCAAGCAGCCTCGCGGGCGGCGTGGTGGGGGGAGCGGCTGCGTTCATTCTCTCTCGCTCGGGCCGCCCGGCACTCCGCGAGCGGCGAGAAACACGAACGAGCGAGAGGGACGAGTAACGAAAGACATCGTAGGTATGCGAGGATATCTCGGGCCCGGCAGTCGTGCAGCGCGAGCGAGAGAAAATAATATTTCGCGGTGGGGGATGACTACGTCTTCCGAAGTGCAGCGGCAACAGCAACAGCGGCAGGAACAGCGGCATGGCATAGCGGCGTTCGTGCCAGGCTGTGCGGCCTGGTACCACGGGCGAGCGAGAGCACACGGAGAAGGCGCGCGCGCGCGCGCATGCGCACACAGAATCGCGCTACGCTCGGTGCCTTTACCTACTTCGCGAACGCTGTAACGCGTACAGTCTCCCTCGTGCACCGCACTTTTAGACCCTTTCAGCAGCCTCTTCGACTTCTATCTTTGGCTTCGACTTATACACTCGAAACCGCGAGCCAGCTGCGACGTCTCCGTCCGCGAGTCAATTCGCTCGTCGCAACATTGTAACCGTCCCGGTTCTCGGGCTTTGCTTGCAGTCTACTGTGAAGTAGGCGACAGTAAAAAAGATTTCTAGATTTGAGAAACTTTTTTGTGCATAAAGGTCTACGACTAGTATATTAAATTTCACGTACAATTGCGATAGAAAATAAACGTGCAGCACATCTAAAACTCTAGAAAGATTTTACATTTCATGATTTAGTTCAATTTTACTATAAACGTGCATTAATTACAATAACTTACTTTAATTCCACCCGAAAAATTAATTGATCGTTCATGATAATTGTACGTTAAATTTCATGTACCAGTTTTTGCACAAAAACTTTCAGCGCCGATGACTTCCGGTTTTAACCTCGTGCGACAGCCAATCGCTGCGCGAGCAAAACGACACAGCTTTCGGCCCTTTTCAGCTCTTTTTTTCCCAACATGCATTTATTTGTAGACGGGAAACACAGTAACAATACAACGACAACAATAGCCTTTGACAATGTAGCATTTATTTTCTGAACGTGGGTATCTTTTCTTTCGTTAGTTGTCGTAAGGAACAAATCTTTTCTATAGTTGTAGTTACATCGCCAGACACCAGGGGTGACCACAGTAAACGTAACGCGCAGCTTGGGAGGGACAGTCGTTGGCCGGTGAAGCGTCTCGGCGTCGTGAAACGAGATAACGCGAACGAGGCTCTTTCTATCTTTACTTCCCGTTAATGCAACTCTCGTTTATGGGGAGCGAGCGACCTCAGACTTTCTTTTTTAAGCGTTATCGCTGCAACATTAAATTTACAATCTTTTTTAACAGTAATAAAAACATTTTTCTATTTCGTACTGTAGTAAACGTGAAGGGTGAGCTAAGCGAATCTTAAGGAAAATCTGAAAATATTTTTCTTTTCATTCCTATTACAGCGCTATTGAAATCTCACCCCAATAGCTTCCGGTTTGTGCCTCGTGCAACAGCCAATTACAGCGCGACTAAGATTACTTTTTTTCTCAACATGCATTTATTTTTATGCAGGAAGCACAATAACAATACAACAACAATAACCTTTGACGTTTTAGAATGCTTTTTCGTAACGTCGATATTTATTTTCTTTCATTAGTGTCGTAGCGAACAAATATTTTCCATAGTTGTAGTTACATCGCCGGCCGCCAGGCGTCACCGCAGTCGGCGTTGTGCGCCGCTCGGGAGGGACAGTGGTTGGCCGGTGAAGCGTCGGCGTCGTGAAACGAGATAAGGCGAACGAGCCTCTTTCTATCTTTAATTCCCGTTAATGCAACTCTGACTTATGGGGAGCGAGCGATCTCCGAGTATCCTTTTTTCAAGCATTATCGCTTTAACGCTGCACCGCCGGAGAGCCGGTACATCGAGCGCGCGAGAGGGCGCCCGATCGTTGTAAGGTATTCTTACGTATGCGCGAACGCGGAGTCGGACCGGTAACAGCGGCCCTGTCCCGATTCCGATGGTGTTCCGTTGGAGCGCGAACGAGACCATTAGTCGAAGGATCCGAGCGTAGATTGCACTCGCGGCGTCGAGACCGCTAACGCGATTCTTCGAGCCCGACCGTCGCTCGCACGGTCTTATAGACAGGTCTGGACACTCCTAAACAGTCCCCGTGTAGTCAGTTGTGCCGAAAATGAAGCCAACATGGCGGTCAATTCTGACCGAATTATGATTATTATTCTGTCCGCGCATGCCCAATACGTCGAAACTCGGAGCGTCGTGTAGTACATTGTAAAAAAAAATTCTAAATTTAATTTACCGGTCCGGACGTTTTTATACAAAAACTGGTACATTAAATTTAATGTGCAATTGTGATAAAAAAAATTATATGCTTTTTCATTGAAATTAAAGTAAATTATAAAAGTTATAGTACTTTCATAGTAAAATTAAAGTGAATGATTAAAAATAAAGTATTCCCAATGTTTTTAATACACTGAACATTCATTTCTTCATCACAATTGAACATGAAACTTAGTTTCCCAGTTTTTGCATAAAAACTTCCCGTTCGTTACATTAAATTTCATACGAATTTTTTTTACAGTGTAATCGTATGCCATCAAATATTATTTACGAATGAGATTGCGACATTATTCACAACAAATTAACAAAAATGTGAAAAAGCAGATTACTGTTGAAAATAAAGAGACCAAGTTTACACCGGATAGTTAATTGGAATAATATGTTGATTTAGACACCGAATAGTGTTCCTTCTTTTTTAAGCCTACCATGAAACTTCGAATTTGGTAATTACTTTTATTCATTTTTTTATTTTATGGAATAATAAATCGATGGGTTGGTAGATTCGTTTGTATTCGTTAAGGAGAAGCGAAATATCGCGGTCGGTAATGAAAACTGCAATGAACATTTCCCAAGTGTGCTAATTTTTTCGAGGAAAAAAAAAAAATTAGCACCTTTGAATAAAGTTAATTTTGAAATTGCAATTACCTCTCTCGCACGCACAGCTGTTTCACTTCCCCTTAAGCAGAGAAAAACGAGCGTGCGTTGCGCATGCGTGCAGATAAAACCGCCCGGAATTGGCCGCCATGTTGGCTTCAATTTTGGCGCGCTTTTGCCCGGCGAGTGTCCAGACCCGCCTATAAGACCGTGGTGGCTCGCCTAGTGCACGAAGCCACTTCGGCGCGAACATAACCTCGCACCGTTAGCCGACTGGCGACAAAAGTGAAACAACGGACGATTTCTATACTCGGAAAACAGAGGCAGGTATACAAAAGTTGATTCGGATATTTCGAGACGACTGCACGGCGGTGCGTGTGTTCCATTAGCAGAGAGTATAAAGTCCCAGGCGTCGATCCTTGTTGTGGAAACGAGAGTATAATTAAGACGCATTAGGATTGCACGGAAGTGCCAACCGGCCGGAGAGGGGAGGGGGAGTTTCTCGGTGTATGTAAGAAGGCGATGCTAATGTTTCGACCGAGCGCAATTCACAGAGCTCCTCTCTGTATAGGTTAGAAACGGCTGCAAGCTGAGAACGTGAAATTCGCTTCGTTTCATAGAAAGTGGCGCGGTCCGTAAATGGTAGACGCCCGTGCAACTCGTTCATCACTCGTACATGGCTGTATATAAAGTATTGTAACGATCTGGATGTAGGCTAATTCCGGGTTATATGGTCGATGTTTTTTTTTGCTTTCTGATAAGCGGAGGCGCGGTCTCTAAAAAACTTATCAGAAATCGGCAAGAAATAAGACATTTAAAAAAAACAAAAGGAAACAGTTTTAAAAAAGTTGGTATTTTCACAAATTTACTGCATTTAAGGTTTTCTTTAGGCTAACAACGTACGTTGTGATACAAATCACTATCTGCTGTACCCACTGGATGGACAGTGTTTTAACACACTTAGCACTCGTTTGACTAGTGCAGAGGTCTTCAACCTCCACACAGGTGCAGCCTCAAAAAAAGACATCAAATCCAACAACAAATAAAATGCGATTTCAATAGGCACTCTTTGCATGTAAGGAGTGATTGCCTAAAAAGACATATTCTTTAAAAAACAAAAAAACAAAGGTTTACACAAAGTTAATGTTGTTGCAAATACATTGCCATTAATGTTTTTCTAGACTAAGGACTTATGTTGTAATACAAATCACCATCCATAGTAGTCGATGGAGGACAAACTAACTAAAAAAGAAATTAGCACTCGTTTGAGTAGTGCCGTCAAAAGCCGTCAAAGGGCATTAATCCCAACAAAAAAAATCTGGACTGCTGGATAAAATAAGTGAAAAATATTCTCGGACGTTGAACTTTCTCAAATATAGAATATAAAAATATTCTATACTAGCGGTATGGTGGCTCGCGTGCGCGCAGATCTATATGAGTGTCTGTGTATCCGTGTATCTGTGAGTATTCTCCCCATTCCCACAACTGGGGGCGCCTGAGAGGAGGCAACCCTCCCTTCAGCTGGGAGAGAGCGAGGCACGAGTAAACAAACAAATTCACAGTTTTTCAAAATATACATTAGATTCCCAACTACCCTAAAATAACGACATTCTTTGCGTGTAACATAGGCGGAAAATTGCCTATTACAGATCATTATTAAGCTGTACGCATGCATAGTACTGTTTCATTACTCCCTAGAGATTAAAGGAGTCATTATTCCGTCTTGAAGCCTTATTTCTCACGGAGGATTTCACGACGCGAGAAATGTGGTTATTTTATCGAACACTGTAAAAAAAAAAAAAAAAAAAATTGTTATGAAATTTAGTGTACCGATACTGAAAGCTTTTATTCAGAAACTGGTTTATTCACTTTCATGTACTTTTGGGATGAAAAAGTAACCTACATTATACTATAAACTTTAGAAATACTTTACTTTTAATAATTTACTTTAATTTACTGTAAAAGTCCATTAATTTTTCATCACAATTGTACATTAAATTTAATTGTGCATTAAAAAACTTCCAATCTTCCTAACTTGCAAAAATTCTTAATACAGGAGTCGAAAAAAGTCTTAAAGTATGTTAAAAGTATGTAAACACGGGAGGGAACCCATTCTCACCACGTGTGATTTTCGCCCTTGCATCGCGTCGGACAGTAAACTTTTCGGCGAAAATCGCCTACTTCCCTCCCTCGTAGTATAATATACCATTCAATGTTTTTTTTTTTCATTTTGCATAAAAATGGTCCATTTTGCCTAAAAATTGTCCATTTTGCCCAAAAATTGCAAATTTTGCCTAAAAATGGTCAATTTTGCCCAAAAATTGTAAATTTTGCCTAAAAATGGTCAATTTTGCCTAAAAATGGTCAATTTTGCCTAAAAATGGTCAATTTTGCCTAAAAATGGTCAATTTTGCCTAAAAATGGTCAATTTTGCCCAAAAATGGTCAATTTTGCCCAAAAATTGTCAATTTTGCCCAAAAATTGTAAATTTTGCCCAAAAATTGTAAATTTTGCCCAAAAATTGTAAAAAATGGTCAATTTTGCCCAAAAATTGTAAATTTTGCCTAAAAATGGTCAATTTTGCCCAAAAATTGTCAATTTTGCCCAAAAATTGTCAATTTTGCCCAAAAATTGTCAATTTTGCCCAAAAATAGTCAATTTGGCCCAAAAATGGTCAATTTTGCCCAAAAATGGTCAATTTTGCCCAAAAATGGTCCATTTTGTCAAAAATGGTCCATTTTGTCAAAAATTTGTCATTTTGGCGAAAAGTTGTTCCCCCCTCTTCTCTATCCATCAAAATGTATTTTTTCCCATAACCATCCGATGTTATGATCGACCCGGTGACGTTGGGAAAATCGATGAAACACATCATCGTGACCTCCGGAGCGCTCCTCGTCCCGCGCGTGTGTTACATCCGCGCCTTGTCGATCAATCGCTACTCGGCACGTTTCACCCCGGGAGCGTTATAAATTGCACGCGCGAACGAGACAGACACGTACGTGGTGGATAGTTAGTTATATGGCCGAGCGTTACACGCCCGTTTTATGTTTGACTGATCCAATTATAATGTCGTATCGGTAACCATCGCGGCCTGAATTCGTTATCCGACGCGTCCTTCGAACCGCCTGTTTTTCGCCCGACTATACACAATAATAATCCCCACAGCTCCCCCTCCCCCCCTCCTCTCACGTGTCCTTGAAACACGATTCTCTCTGGAGCATCGTGCCGTTTTATCGCGCCGAGGGCTTTGCCGCACATAAAGGGATCGAGACGTGGCGTTTCTTATGCGCAACAGCATCTTTCTCGCGTTTTCACTCTTGCGATCTCTCGCTTCGGGGAACGGCTTAGCGAGCCGGCCGAGAACGCTCGGTCCGAACCCGCGAACCGCCGATGGCTAATTAAATTTTAACTTCGTTTACATCTTTTTCCAGGGGCCCGCAACCTCGCAAAATCGTCCGGGAGCAACCACGCGTCGTAGACCCTCCTCGAAGTCCAGCGAGAACCTCCTCGCCCTTCGGAACGTCTTCATATCTCAAGTAAAAAACGAAAAAAAAAGATCGCCACTGCTACATATTATAGGGTAGAGGGGGCAAAACATTGTTTTTCACACCAACATTTTATTGGCACCGGTTTTGAATGGATATTTTTAAAAAAAGCATCTGGGGCAAAACGGGATACTCTTCGATTTCGAAGAGTACCCCTTTTTGCCACAGATGCTTTTTTTGCATGCCGTTTTGCCCCGTTTTGCAAGTCAAATGACTTGCGGCAACTTTCGTTAGCTTCATTATTACCCGATTTTGCCCCACGTCGATATGACATTTCGTGTTCCAATTTTGCCCCATTGCCCCGTTTCGGCGCGATGTACCCTAATTAGCGATTTTTTCATTTACTTTTTATTAATTTTTAAAAAATTTAATATTTGTAAATTAATTTTCTTTTATTTATTTTTATTTTTGGTTCTTCACCTGAAATGGAATGGTATGGAGTTTAGCACCGAAGGAATTATGTTCAATCTGTGAGATTACATACAATGCAATGGGCGATAAACTGTTCGACAGTTTCTGGTTCGTTTAGATAAACGAACCAAAAACTGTGGAACACTTCATCGCCCGTTGCCCGATTTACGAATGTCTCGGAAAAAAATTCATACGTGGATGCTTCTGCGAAAACAATAATTTAACAGTCGTTCTTATCAATGCGGATTTTGCCGCAACAAAAGCCCTTTATTTTTTGTACGACTGGGGCGCTGACTCTGTGGGCGAGAAAACGTAAATATAAAAAGCTTTAAGTATTAGGAAATAATAAAAAAATAATCCTGTACCGTCCTGCGAATTATTGTAAACTACTGCTTATAAGGTAGAGAAATAAGAAAATATGTGATTATGCAAATCTTAGAAATTATGTGCAATTCTAGTCAATAACAAAGAAGAAACTGTGGCTAATTGGTAAATTTTGTAAAACAGCTCACACTTTTGCCAAGAGGATTCTTCCCCAAGCGGCAAAATAAATAAATACTATTACTATTATTAATTTTTCAAATTAATCATTGTCTATTTTTCTTTTTTCAGATTCGATTCATAACAAATTTCGGAGCCTGGACCGACTGGATACGTTTGAAGAAAAGGAAAAAAATAATTGAGCCGGTGCCCGATGGTATTTTTCCCCGTGCATTGATGCTCGGTTCGTTCGAGATGGAAAGTCCTCGTGCGGCTCGCAGCGGGCCGCTAGACGTCCGTTGCACGCTCGAAGAAGCAGCCTCTCTCGTCAACGAGAGGAAGTGGCCGAGTGAGCATTCTGTGACCGCTGGAATTGGAGTAACCTTATAATAAGTCACTCTGGTAACCTCTGTACAATACGAACGACGTCGCGACGAGAGGGCAACACCGAGATACATACAGGCTCAAAGATACATAGAAGCAGGAAGGACGTCGCGACGCCGCGAGGGAGGGACGGAGATGCCCCTCGACGGCCCTCTCGCGATCTCGACCAGCTGCCACGAGCTTCTCTCGCCCGGTATGTGTGGAGAGACCCGGCGACGGCGACGACTACTCGCTAACAGGTATTATATTTCGATATATAACCGTACACGCACGAGGGATGTATATAAAGAACAGGAATCAAACGGGAGGTCGATGACTTTGTGGAGACACGCGAAATTCGTTCGGACTTGGGAAGACTCCGAGGCGCCTCGCGAGACAACGCGCCGGTATGTGAGACATTTTTAATGTCTTTGTAAAGTCGAACATTTTCTTTTTTTCTCATTTTTTTCGACACTTTTAGAACTGACCCATAATTGATATATTGTAGGTGAAAAATGCATCTCTGAAATGGAATGTTTTATACAAGGGCAAGAAATTGTGGCACATTTACATCTGTAATGCTCACGACTCTACTAGAATCAAAATAAAACTCTACCAGATTCAAAATAAAACTCTACCAGATTCAAAATAAAACTCTACCAGAATCAAAATAAAACTCTACCGGAATACAAAGCTACCATAGGTTTGTATTCCGGTAGAGTTCTAATACGGTAGAGTTATTATCCGGTAGAGTTGTGAGTGTTAGAGATGTGAATGTGTCGAATTTATGGAGTGCTTCTGAGTGGCCAATTATAGGACGGATGTAAGAGGGTCGAAAATAATAGTGGGCCAGGTACTAGAAATATACATTGTTATTAACCATTGTGTGACATTTTTAATATCGTGGGAACGTGAACCATTTTTTTTCATATTTTTTTCGACACTTCTAGAAATGACCCATAATTGGATATATTATTGGAGATTGAAAAAAAATATATCTCCGAAACGGATTGTTTTACAAATTCGCAAGAATTTATAGAAAGAGCCTTCGAGTGGCAAAATATGGGACGGTTGTAAGAGGGTCGAAAAAAACAGTAGCCCCATTAATAATATTATATATTGCTACCAAGAATTATTTTAGCTCGCGTTCTTCTCGCGCTCGCGTGGATTGCATGGTTCAAAGCGTGTGTAAATTCATCCCGTATGGAATGGAATTTCGGAATTTAAAAATCCATTCCATATGCTATAAAAACTGAATTTTCGAAAATATAGTATGTGGGGTGGATTTCGGATCTCCGAATTCCATTCGGTAATAATACATATTACTATTAACCAGTCGACAATAATATAAATTATTAATTATGTGCCCGATTTAATTCAGGCACTTTATTATCTATACGGAAATACATTTTTGCATGCGTACACAACTTTATGAAATAAATATAAATGTTTTATTTTTTCAATAATGACAACAATAATAATAATTTATCTCTCCCTATCGAGGTAGCTTGGCGCGTTCGAGTATGGGAATTTGGATCGCGATCGCTAAGTCGATTCCTCCGAGCGTGCGCATATGCGTGTGCTCGTTCGGGATGCAATTATACGCTCGCAGCCCGGAGACCAAACGGACTTCGTTACCACGTATACACCAGAGGGGATTAAGTACAGCGACGCGTGGACGATTCTCGATGGATATATTTACAGTACGCACATATCGAGCGTTCAGAAGCAAAAGGGCGCATCTGAGATCGTTTTACACGGTAAATCGTGTACGATACGCCCTTCTGATTTTTTATTTATCGTTCAAGAATCGAAAAGCCATAATCCACGTACTTTACCGTTGGGCTTACGTCCTTTTAATTCGTACCGGCAGATATAAGAATATACGCAACACTTTATGCATATAGGGCGTTCCATCCCAATCGGGCCGTCCTCGGGCCTGACGCGACCCTTTAAATCGATTTTCGGCATGCCAAATGTATTCCAAAAATTACGGACTATTTTTTTTATTAAAGTATGATTCAAGACGAATCCATTGCACACCTAATATTTACCCGATAGTCCTATCCAATGCAGAGATATTTCTCTTTGAAATTCGTCATTTTTTAATAATCGCTAATTTCCAATTAACGATTGCTCGGTGGTGGATGCTCAAATTTTTTTTAAGAATATTATGCTTCAATCTAAGTGCATATGAAAACAGTAAAAACAGTAAACTGTGAAAAATTATGAAAACAGTAAAAATAGTAAAACATGAAAAAACAGTAAAATATGAAAAAATATGAAAACAGTAAAAATAGTAAAACATGAAAAAATAGTAAATTATGAAAAAATATGGGAACTGTAAAAATAAATCTATCTATCTGAACAAAGTTTCGCTCGAATTAGAAGAGGTCCGAGGCCGACCGAATTGGGATGGAAAGCCCCATATACATCGCGTACAATCGAGAACTGGACGACACACTCCGTCGAAGGAGAGCAGACCCTGTATATGGCAAGGCAGCCGTGACCACAATGCGGTCTACGGGGGTATTACTGGCAGAAGTGCGAGGTGAACGTACGATATTTTTTTTTTACCTTACTTGAGGGCCGAGATCGGACGAGTCTGCAAATATAAAAAGAGTCCCGCCGACTCATCGAAATTTCGTTTCTGGCGCTCGGACGAGTGTGTCGTAAAACGACCCCCTCATTGGCTCCGGCAGGGCTATTAACACCGAGTAGGCGAAAATTACGACGCTCGGGCGAGCGTGCAATTTTCCATGCGTCTACCGAAACCGTGTCTCTCTGATTGCCGATATTTGCCGAGCTAATTGCATTTTGTTAATTATTGGGTAACGATTTTTTTTTTTTTTTGCAGAATTTTACAAACGTCATGGAAAAGGCAGTGCGGAAGCGTCGGTGACGAGAGAGGGTCATTATAGGATTTGAAGAGACACGCTCGATTGGTGTCGTTCCTAGCGATTTTTTTAATATTAATTTTACGACTCTTATGCACAAACTGGCTATCGCTCTTGTGTCGGGGAGCGAAGCGTCCGGACTACAGCTCCGGGCGATCGTCGAAGGACTCCGTCGAGATGGAAAGAGAGAACGAGACGCCGGTGGCCTTCGACCGCGGATCGCGAATCTTTGATTATCCCGGACGAGCGATGAATGTCTGTCAACTTGTTTACAGAAAGAAATATTAATTAATTAATTCGACTTCGAAGAATAATCGGTGGAACTGCGAGTTGCGGACTCGTAACGTCGGGCTTCCCGACCATAGTTCCGCGTATCGCTGCGCCTCAATTACATCTGTAATAAGATTTGAAGAGGTTCAGACTGGCCAAATAAGTGCCACATATTTCAAAGTCTTTTGTACAAACAAAAAATTGCGGAATATTCTTTGAAAAAAAAAAAATAAAACTGAACGAAATTTACCTTTTCGAAAGTTAGATAAAACGAGCAGTCAGTGATAAATCATGTAATGGATTTAAGATCTGCTCATGACATTCCGTCGGATCGTCAATATCTTTAAAACTAATATTGGAAGAAAACATAGGCTTTCATCGAAAAGATGCACGACACGGGAAAAAACGCAAGAGCACAATAAGCGATTAATAACAAATAACAAAGGGAACAAATAAATTTCTGAACAGAGCCAGCAACTTGGCCGAAACGTAAAAAAAAAAATTAAGTTAGAGTACGTACATTATTCTCCACCTTCCGAATGTGCCGACGGGTTAAATAACAGTTAAATAAATAAATAGGCAGTTAAATAACAACAACAATGGTGGTCTTGTTGTTATTATTTCACTGCCTATTTACCCTATATTTTTGTAAAACTATTGCAATTAATGACCCTGAAGATATCTGCATGTGCCCAAATTTCATCAAGTTATAATGGTTGTATTTTGCATTGTACAAACTTTGCTCGAGATTTGGAGATTAAAATTATATAAGTGAAAAATTGATTTTGTATGCTAAAGCCGTGCACTGGTAGACACGGGCCAAAGATGAAACTTGATGTCATGTAGATATCTTCAGGGTCGTTGCAATTAATGTTTTTCTAGACATCCACTATAATCAATAGATGCGTAAAAGTTTGTATGTACAACTTTAAAATTGTGGTACTCATTTGACTGGTGTGAAACACTACGAGTTCCTTAAACCGCTGAAGCTCGAGATTGGTCAACTTGTTTGTGGGAAAAAATGAATTAATTTGACTTTGAAGAGTAATCGGGATAGGACTGCAAGCTGCGGACTCGTGATGTCAGGCTTCCCAATCCCTCTCGGTCTCTCGTTCCGCGTATCACTGCGTTCCAACTACGTCTATAATATGAATTAAGGAGGTTGGAGCGCTTCGCACTAGTCCAATGAGTGTTAAATTTTTTAAGTCATATATACAATCCTTTACGCGTCTATTGCCTAGAACGATGTCTATTTGTGTTAGAGCTGATGTCCTTAACCTAGAGAATGATCAATTTCAATGGATTTGATGCAATATTAACTGCTTTTGTGCTAATTTAGTATTTTGTACTTAAAGGAACCGAAAAGTATTTGGATACTTATAATACGTATTTAAAATGCCTGAAATACATCAAGTATTTAAAATACTGCCTAGCTCTGCTCTCAAATTAATATCTCTAATTATTGGAATAATCCGTTTACCTAATTAGAATATTTACACTATTAAAATCATTCGAATATATTAAAGTATTCAAATTATTTGTATATTTTGAATATTCAAATACGAATTGTTTATATTCAATTAATGATGAATTATTCAAATTTTCCAATATTCCCACATCCCGAATAAATGCGTGAAAGTTTGTATAAACGACGTTAAAAATTCGGAACTCATTTGACTAGTGTGAAACGCTCCAACTTTCTTAAGGAGGGAGTCTCGCTGCGCGCTGACTTCGCATAAGTTCGACAACAATAAAAGAAAATTGCAAGTACTTCTTGATGGTGTAAAAATCTGAAGTAATTGTCGATTTTTGTACTATAAAAAAAAATAAAAAATCAACGATTACTTAAAAATCTGAAAAAATTCATACGTATTCAGAAAAATAAAGGAATCATTTTCGTTAAAAAAAAGTTTAGTTGCCGGGTAATTTGTTAACCAATTAATTTTTTTATGAATTTGTTAATAACATTTTGCAATTATTATTATCCAAAATTAAACGTCTCAGTACCTTTAGTATACATGATTTTTTCAGGTTTTTACACCATCGAGAAGAACTTGCAATTTTCTCTTATTGTTGTCGAACTTATGCGAAGTCAGCGCGCAGCGAGACACCCTCCTTAAAGAGCCAAAAATCGTAGTCAACTTGTTTGCAGGAAACAAAAATTAATTCGACTTTAAAGAATAATCGGTGTAGGATTGCAAGTTGCGGACTCGTAATGTCAGGCTTCCCGATCGCTAGCGGACTCGAGTTCCCAGTATCACCGCGGTTACAGCTACGTATATTACGGGATTTAAAGAGCCGAAACTCGTAAACCAAGGAGCAGACACGGCGTTGCATGCAAAAGTTTGAGGGGAGAAGGTCGCGAATGACAAAAGAAAATACAATAGAGGCGACGCTTTCCGGCACTGCGTGTATAGAGAATCCGTGGTTAATGAGCCGGTGCAAAGAGTCCCGCTCGACAATTAACCCGACCCTCATTAATGGGAGGACCGGGAGGGGGAGTAGGATAACTGTCGTTTCCGAGAGTCGAGCCTCAGGCAAAGCCGTTCGCCACTAATTCCAAGCAAATAATGTCCTTGCGAGCTGCTGTATTACATTTTCATAAATATTTTCCTCATCGCGACAGGGAAGAGAAACACCGAGCTTCGTCACTAAAGTATTTATTTAACGGTAAACCGGCAGTACAGCATACAAATTGATAAAGTGTTCATTATTACACGCTGAAATTTCGACAAATTCGATGGGTGAATTATCGACGGTGACGTTAAAGATAATTGTATGTTAATAATAATAATACTAATTATTATTATTATTATTATGATTAATAATATTATTGGTTATATCCGCTGGGTATTTATGGGTGATATGGCTGACAGAAGTCCCCTGCAACGTTGCGAGAATTCCTACCAGGATTCGTGATCTAGAGATCTTCGAGCTGACGTTACACATTTTTGAATGTTAAATTTAAAAAAACACCTTTTATATATATATTTTTTTAAATACTCGGCCAATTTGCAAATATATTTCAAAAATGGGGTCAAACCAACAGTTGGACTTCCGGTGAATATATATGTTCAGTTTCGAAAGAATTTTTGTCTGCGTGTACTGTTCGAAGAGTACTGCGAGTGTGTTACGTCAAATGAGTTTGTTTGTCGTAGGATAACGAGTTACAAAATTTTTTTACAGTCTATGTTTACAGCATGTCACCCGGAAGTTGCAGTGGGTCAAGTCTGACCCCAATTTTCAAAAATAATTTCGAAACTGGCCGACAGATCGAAAAAAAAGCTGGAAGCTCTTTTTAGATCAAACACTTTCGAAACGTTTCGAATCTTTGTCCGCGTGTATTATTCCACGAGTACCGCGAGTATGTAACGCTAAATGAGTTTGTTTGTCGCAGGATAACGCCTTGCAAAATATTTTTTAGCACTATATTTTTTATACTATAGTACGTCACCCGAAAGTTGCGGTGTGTCCAATCTGACCCAAATGTTCAAAAATAATTTTGAAACTGACCGACAGATTGAAAAAAAAAGCTGGAAGCTCTTTTTAGATCAAACACTTTCGAAACGTTTCGAATCTTTGGCCGCGTATGTGTAACGCTAAATGCGTTTTTTTGTCGCAGGATAACGACTTGCAAAATATTTTTTAGCACTATATTTTTTATACTACCGTACGTCACCCGGAAGTTGCAGTGTTCCACGAGTACCGCTCATATGTAACGCTAAAATCCTTTTTTGTCGCAGGATAACGACTTGCAAAATATTTTTTTAGCACTATATTTTTTATACCATAG
>JAPYZD010006032.1:0-12526 GCA_030522725.1 Ichneumoninae sp. B BG-2022a | reverse complement strand
GGACGACGGAGCTTCGGAATTGTCTGTAGGAGAAGAGTCGCTAGGTGAGGAACCCTCAGGTCGCGAGGGAAAGAGGCCAAACGGGAATCCGTCATGGAGGTGATGCTTATGGTGTCTGCTTAGATATTCAATCCATTCTGATATCGAGAGCCCATTGAGAGAGCCGGGAGAGTCGTTGGGCTCAGTGGACGCCGGAGCTTCGTAATCATCTCTAGGAGAAGAGTCACCAGGTGCCGAACCCTCAGATCCAAAGGGAAGGATGATGAAAGGGCGATTTCCGAGGTGGGCATGGTATCTGCGTAGATATTCGATCACTCTCAATCTCATCGATCCATCGGGAGATCCGGAGTCGTCAGAGTCATCGGACGGTGGAACTTCGGGATCATCTCTAGGAAAAGATTCACCAGGTGCGTAATCCTCAGGTCCCAATGGGATTCGGCCAAACGGCAATCTTCCATGGTGGCGTCCGCCGTGTGGTCTGTGTCGATTTCCAATAGATCCTGACCGCATGAAGCCATTGAGGGACCCGGGTGAGCCGTCGGAGTTTGTCGAAGTGGGAGCTTCGGAACCGGGTGCGTAATCCTCAGGTCGCAATAGAATCAAGCCGAAGGGGAATCTGCCATGTGGTCTGCGTAGCTTTCCAAGCAATACTGAGCCCATCGAGCCATCGGTGTCAGCGGACTTGGGAGCTTCGGGAGAATCGGGGGATTCGTGGTCAGCTGCGGGAGAAGAGTCCCTAAGTTCAGAACCCTCCGTGTCCAATGAAATGCCGTCGAACGGGAATTTCTTGTGGTCGCGATGCTGGTGATGATGGTGACGATGGTGATGGTAACGGTGGTGATGGTAGTGATGAGCTCTGTGTCGATGTCCGGGCATTCTCAGTCCCATCGAGCCATCAGAAGATCCGGAAGGAACTTCGGACGAACCGTCGGGGCTCTCAGCCGAATCGTCTGACGATTGCGATGGTCGACGCGCGATGGCGAAGAGCGAAGTCGAGATGGTGTTGCCGGAAGAAGCGGGAGAGCCGGACGCTGGATCCCTAGCGGGGAAGGACGGAATTTCCACGTGATAATGTCCAATCAATCGCGGACTGAACAAGCCGTTTGGTGATCTGGAGGGGTTGGCTGGTGAATCTTCCGGGTCGCCAGAAGAAGGTGATTGACGATGTCCTACAGAGAAGTGTGGAGTGGTGATGATATCTCTACTCCATCCTGTGGTTCCATAGTGGTGGTGTTGTCTTCCATGGTGTCCGTGGTGTCCGTGGTGTTCGTGGTGTCCGTGGTGTCCGGAGTTTTCAGGGCAAGGTGGATCTTCCTCGGATTCAGAGGACGATGAGGTGTCGTCATTACGATTTGTGGATGAATAATCGGGAGACGAAGGGGAGCAAGGTGAAGAATCCACTTCTGGTGTAACCGGAGCGATGGGACCGACTCGAGATCCTGAGGAAGAAGATGAGGATGATGAGGAGGATGATGAGGAGGATGATGAGGAGGATGATGAGGAGGATGAAGACGAAGATCTGAAAGAGCCGGTGGGTGCGCAAGGATCAACAGGGAGTGAAGCGACGCTGCATGCACTGCTCGAGGACGACGCAACGGGCCTCAAAACGTTTGATGACGAAGCGGAGGAAGACGCTGAAGATGACGAAGATGACGATGAAGAAGATGAAGACGACGAGTCACCGGATGCGCAGGGCACTGCAACAGCGTTGCTGGAACTGCTCGATGCTGAAGAGGATGCTGCAGAGGAGAATCTAAATTGGTCAAGAGGGGAGGGACGGGGTGGCAAAAATTTGGATTCTGACACGGAGGATGAAGAAGCTGAAGCGGACGAGGAAGACGAAGAGGATGACGACGACGACCCAGAAAAGCCTGATTCGCAGGGACCCGAAGAGTCTCGATCTTCTCCGCTGGACATCCCGTCCGACACGCCCGGTCGATAGGGTCGATGCATATCTTCCCCAGCTTCCGGATACGCCGCTGACGATCCGTCTCCGTTGTAATCCCTCGAAAATCCGAACATTCGATCGAACGGTTGCAGTTTAGCCGAGATGAGTCGCAGCTTGGCGTCCACCAAACTGCCGTCGTAGGGAGCAATTTCATCGGGTTGATTCGCCGTCGGGAAGTCCCCGCCGTCGTGAGGCGTCGAACTGTGGAGCAGTTGGATCTTCTCCTGGGCGATCGTGCCGATCGCCGTCTTGGTCGACATGCACAGCTCGTTGACGACCTTCGGCACGGTGCGCAGGAACGACAGAAGATTGTTGAACTTCCGGAACTTGTGGAGTGTCTTGCCGTGATCGACATCGTTGCCCGAAGAGCCGGGCGAAGACGGCGCGTCACCGTTTTCCTGGCGACGCGGCACGTCGTCGAGGATCTCCAATCCCTTCAGCTCCACATTGGGCATCTGGTTCTCCAGCAGCTCGTCCATTCCATCGCCGTTTCCGGGCCGTTTGTGAGACGCCAGCCAATTGTTCGTCAGGGTGACGAGCTCGTCTATCGAACTCCTCAGACGCGTGGTCGAGGCCGCGATCTGTTGACTCGGCACGGACGAGCGAATGATTTCCGGTATGACGAGCATGTGACGCGGCTCGTTCAGCAACAACTGAACGAGCTTCGGTCCTCTCTCCAGGAATCCAGCGAGCTCGGCCTGCGCGGCCGCGTAACTCAACTCGCTCTCCTCGGCCGCTTCCTCGCAGTCGTCCTCCTGAGGTCCCATCGACATTTCGCTTCGCAGATTCTTGAATACCGTCGACGCGTGCTGACGCAAGTTCTGCAGCTCCGCGAGAATCTCCTCCAGGTGCGTCGCCACTTGCTCCTTGAAGACGAGCGATTGGTCCTCGTCGCGGCGGGACGACGGGTTTGAGACCGACGAAGCTGAAGACGATGCCGAAGAGGACACCGAAGACATTCCCGACCCAGCGTCATCTTCGCATCCCGGGTCATATCCGCGACGATAATCTCGCTTTACCAAGGATCGGTCCGGACTCTCGAAAAATGCCTGCAAAAAAAAAATTTTTTTTTTTTTAGTATCTCATGGAAAATTTGACACATTTGTATCTCTACCACTCACAACTCTACCAGATAACAAGTCTCCCCAAACATCTCTACCAAAAAAGATCGTTCTAACAACTCTACCACAAAACATCCCTAGCATATTACAACTCTACCGTATTAGAACTCTACCAAAAAGTCTCCCGGAATTTTAATGAAACTCTCCCCGAATTTAAATAAAACTCTCAGCGAATTTAAATGAAAGTCTCCCCGGATTTAAGAAGGTTAGAGCGGGTGGTAATTGCAAACACTTCCCAATGTTATAAAAATCTGAAAAAATTCATACTTATTATAGGCACTGAAAAGATTCATTTTGCATAATAATAACTTCAAAATGTTGTTAATAAATTGTTGAAAAAAAATTATTCATCAAAATATATGGTAACTCAACTTTTTTTTAAATAAAAATGATCCGTTCATTTTTCGGAATACGTATGAATTTTTTCAGATTTTTATCTTTTTTGATTTTTCTTGTTTTTGACATGGAAATATGTGCAAAAGTCAAAATAAAGATAAAAATCTGAAAAAATTCATACGTATTCCGAAACGTGAACGAATCATTTTCATTTTAAAAAAAGTTGAGTTACCACACATTTTGATGAACAATTTTTTTTCAACAATTTGTTAATAACATTTTGAAATTATTATTATGTAAAATAGTCTTTTTAATGCCTATAATAAGTATGCATTTTTTCAGATTTTTATATCATTGAGAAGTGTTTGCAATTCTTGCCCGAATTTCTCGAATTTAGGCGGAATGAACACCACGCGCTCCAACCTCCTTAAATAAAACTCTCCCCGAATTTTTATTTAAATTCCGGGAGAGTTTTTTTCTTTAGTGGTAGAGATTTTGGTAGAGTTCTAATATGGTACAGATTTTTTCTGGTAGAGTTGTTATGTGGTAGAGTTGTGAGTGGTAAAGACATAAATGTGCCGAATATTTTTCGAATTTTGATGAATCGGAAAAATTATATGAAAATTTTTCTTTTACCTGTTCCCAAGTAGCTTCAGGTTGCACTTCCGGTCCAGAGTCGAGAGCTTCTTCGTGAGGCTCTGCGGGAGTTTGGTCCTCGATGGCCGCTCTTTGCACCAGAGCTGCTCGAGGGACGTCATAGACGGGGCTCTCTTCGGCATTCCTGAGGGCGTCTCGAAGACCTGCGTTTCCGGTGGATTCCGGTTGACATTGAGCGTGGCCCAGCCAAGCCGCGGCTAGACAGATCGCCACCAACGGCGAGAAGAGACGGTGCGGTGTTTTCATTGCGACGCCGGTGTTGCCTCTGCCAGCATCAACGACCAGATGGTCCTCATATACCCGCATCATCGTTTCGTCGCGGCGAGGTTCGGCACGTAAGATCGTGCCGTCGAGTGACAACAATCGAACGATCGCTCGCCGCAATCGCACCGCTCCATCGGATTATCGTCAGCGATTTTGATTGTTTACCTTGATTAAACCTTCGATCCGAGCATCCGAACGTTCGAGCGTGCAAAATTACATCCGTGTCTCCCACGGATTCATCGCTGTTATCTTCGCTTTGCGTTGATTAGCTCGACGCTTCTTATACCGGAAACGAGTGCCGATTTTCCATGCAAGGCCATTAATTTATCACTGAAAAAACATTTCAATCTTGTATTTTTATTTTTTTATATTTTTATTTTTTTATATTTGTATTCATTCGTATTGATCGATAGATCATTGAACCCCGAAAAAAAGATTATTCAAAGTTGTCTACTTTTTGATCGCACGGAAAAAGTTTACTCTTTACTTTCCACGATACTTTATGGAAAAATTGGAAATCGGAAGACGTACCTTATCGCTACGGGATAGGTCGAGAGAGACATCTTTTAACATATTAGCGTTCGAACAGATTGTTTATTGTTTGCTTCGTTGAGTTACACTGAGAAAAACTTACATAGTCATTGTTCCCAGGGGGGACGTCTACACTTTATAGTTACGACGATGACCAAAAATTATAGTTCAATCAATAGAGTATATACTATGACAAACAATCTATAGACTATCTATAGACGTCCCCCCTGGAAACTTTTCGTTATAGTAGAAAATACCATCCTTCTTCTCAGTGTACAGTTTTAATGAGCGCATCCACAGGTGGACGGATGACCGCCGCAGTTGCGGTCGCGATCGCCCATGGGCAGATCGCAAGCGGGAATCAGAACTCTGTCGATCCTCGACGATAGACCGGTGAGGCGTTTGATCGGCACGCCTGGCGAGCCTTCCTCGTTGCGTGGCTCATAGGCCGGCCGCTCGATGTCGACGGACAACGGTCCCCAAAGTGGTCGACTGTAGTGCACCGGACCATCGACCGGTTGAATTTGCACCCTCCAACGGCTCCTTGAAAAGTGGCACAAAAAAATGCATAACAAATTAATAATACACTCGTGACAGGAATACAGTAGAACCCCGTTTATCCGAGGTAATGTGGGTAGAGCGTACGTCGGACAAGCGAAAACTCGGATAACACGGATAAGATACTCAATTCAAACTTGCACTACCATTATATATTTTTAAAATAGCACACTTCATATAAACATTAAAGTTATTAGGTAATTTACGACTTGTTTTCTTTTTTTTGACACATCACGATGTTCTACCATTGACTCTAAAATCGAAACTGATGTATTTACAGCTCGCAATATAGAGTCAATGGTAGAACTTATACAAGTTTCACATCGTATGTAATAATGTAGCAATTAAAGGCTACTCCACGCGTGGGCATGCTGCTATATCCATTTTATCCGAGTTTTCCGTATTATCCGAGCCTACACCTCGGTTAACGCGGAGGGCTCGGATGAGTCGGGTGCGTCGGATAACGCGGAGGCTCGGATAATGGCGGTTCTACTGTAATAAAAAAAAATCGAGCAACATACTCAATTCAAACTTGCACTACTATTATATATTTTTAAAACAGCACACTTCATATACACATTAACGTTATTAGGTAATTTACGACTTGTTTTCTTTTTTTGACACATCACGATGTTCTACCATTGACTCTAGAATCGAAACTGATGTATTTACAGCTCGCAATATAGAGACGCAGCAAACTTATGCAAGTTTCACAGCGTATGCAACAATGTAGCAGTTACAGACTACTCCACGCGTGGGAATGCTGCTATAGGGTAAAAGTGGGGAATATGCCCGGTCCATATTTCATTGATTTACGGGTTAATCGAGGTGGGCCATATTCACTACTTTTACTCTAAAAGTGGGGAATATGGCCCGGTCCATATATCATTCATTTACCTGTTAATCGAGGTGGGCCATATTCACCACTTTTACCCTATCCGTTCTATCCGAGTTTTCCGTATTATCCGAGCCTACACCTCGGTTAACGCGGAGGCTCGGATAATCGAAGGTCGGATAAGCGCGGTTCTACTGTAATAAAAAAAAAATCGAGCGATGGAAAGACTCACGAAGGATCGCTGTGGGGAGTCTGGTGATATCTCGGTGCAGGAACGGAATGCTGAACGTTAAAGTCGAACAACCCCAGAGACGGCGTTTGCTGCGGTGCGGAAGGCTCGTTCTGAATTCCTATAGCGTACGTTCTACCCCGGAGAGGATCCGATCGTTCTTGCTCCTCCGGGTACCGATAGGGAGTGACGGGCTCTTGAACGCTAACCGGAAGCTGAAAACCCACGTTAGACGAACGCCATTGGGTGCACGGTTCGTCGATGCCGTAACCGTAGGATTTCCCTCCCGGCGGTCCAACGTATGCAGCTTCTGACGATTTCGGGACCGTCAAAGGTGTCTGATGAAACAAACAATACGTTATGCACTGGAGAATTTTGTAAATCTACGGTTGTACGGATAAACGGGAAGTTTCATTCGCGAAGAATTTTACTCGAGAGGAAAACAAAAGGTTTTTTTTTGTTGCAATTACCGATTTCTGAATTGCCTGTGGACTTGAAGCGATTTTATTTTTTCTAATGTTATCTGCAATGTATTTCGACGTATTTTTGGGCGCTGAACAAGAATCCGCCGGCCTTTTTGGCCTAAAGTACAATGCGACTTTGAGACGCCCGATTTTAGGCACTTGGCCGGCTAAAATAGTTTAGCCGGCCAAACTATAAAGTCCATTATCTGGATAAGATATTTTAGCCGGCGAGGCCGGCCAATCTGTACAGACAGGGTAAAAGAGTGAACAATTTAAAGGTAACCCGTCTCGCCCTAGACAATTTTTTAAAATATATAAATATAAATATAATTGTCGGATAACAAACAATAAAGTATGCTTTCGGCCGCATTATTTGCTTAGGGGGCCCATCGCGTCCCGGTCTCCCCTACATAGAAGAAATTTGTTCGTAGGGCCCCGTATATAAATAAATAAATAAACAATACAATATAATACAATACAATACAATACAAATACCTGAATTTGATATGGAAGATTCTGAGGGTGTCCCATAGGGCAGGGTTCGCCGTAAGTGACGATTTGTGGTCCGCAGTGTTCCCGAGCCTCGATGATCGCTGCCATCGAGATCGCGATCGAGACCAGAAGCAGCGGCGGAAGCCGCCGCGGCTGCATGCAGGTCGAGCAAGGATAGTCGAGCATCGCGCGCGATTCCCGGATTCTGATGCCAAACTGGTCGAGGTCGGCATTCCTCCCAGATATAGACTGGCTTGGAAACTCCTCGTTCGCCGTTTTCTCGAAAAACCCCCGTACACCTTCGACCGCGCCACTTCCTGTTTCGCGCTTGTTTTATCTTTGTGCGTTAAACGGAACCGGAAACGCGACGAAGATCGGACACGCCGGTTTCCTTCCGCATATTCCGCATTCGTGCCACTTGCGCAATTCCATGTCGGGGCACTCGACCGGACTTTCGATGACGGGCGCAACGCGCTGCACGCAAAATTATGAAATACTTTCCGACACGATCGTGAATACTCGCGCGTGCACCGCTCGCGCGAGAGGATCTTCCGGATTCTACGCGGACCCGCGTATCTCCTTCGATCTTGCGATACCCTATTTTTTGACTCTGCAATATTTTGCCATCTCAGCGGTATCCAAAACTTCGTATCATAAGGTAAAGGTACCAATGATCGGACGGTTAAGAGCAGCCTAAGATCCCAGCAGTTATTATAAGCCGCGGTTGCCACAAGATCGCTTGTATTGAGTAACATCTGAATTAACAGGTAGTTTGTCTTTCAATTCGAAAATTATTCATCACTGGTCGCAAGTTTTTACCTGAAGTCCCGACGCGTTAAACAGAATCATGCCAAACACGACGGTAAAAAAGATATTCCATGCGTAACTTGCCTTGATGAGATTGGAGTATCTGACAACAGTGTAATTATCAGTAACATTGGTTAGTCCAATTAAATACATTCTGACTAGCTTGATAAGTTATCTCACTCGATAGCGTCATTGTGTCTGTCGATGCACGAAGCTAGGTATACCTTGTCTGTTTTGCCGAGTGTATATGGGGCTTCTCCTATTTTGGCCGATGTGTCGTTATTCCTGATTAGCTCCAATTTGTGCCCGAAAGTTTGCGCTGACACTATAGTTATTATGAGGATCGATTGATTATTGGCTCACCCCACCGCGGCAAAAATACCGCAGACGTGTTGCACGTAAATTATCAGCATAACTTCACTGCTTACGAAGTCCGTTAGTATTATAAATGCGCATAAGGTACTGTACACAATGAGGCAATAATAATATTTCTGCACGTCGAGATGATAGTAGACGATGGGAAATGGAAATCTTCCGGGTTCGGTGCTGTTTTTCAGCACAACGTCGGTTAACTTTGTTATCATCGGCTGTAGGCCAGCGGGGCAAAACGGGACAGTGAGGGCAAAACTCAATTGTCCAATAATTTTTGAATGCCCCGTCTTATCCCAACGATACATCCGGATTTTCGAACCCGTTTTGCCCCACGTACCACCGTCGCCACCATCTCAAAGTTATTGGAGAATTGCGTTTTGTCTCATTATGCCGTTTTGCCCCGGTGTGCCATTTTACCCCGCTCTCCCCTATGAAATAAAACTACCACTACTGCTAGAACTGACCTTCTGCGAATTGCACATAAAATCGAGGTACTTCGAAGTGCAAACTGCGTCGAAAACGTTTGGCACGAAGCATTCCAGGAGAACACCCCAGTCATCTCCGTATTTTATGACAGCCAGTATCTGAGCTGCCACCTGATACGCGATGAGCAAAATGACAACAGCAAGAATGCCGCATCTGGCACCGATGCTTTGGTACGGCCACGTTCCAGTGAGCAACATCAACATTTTGCCCAATCTATAGTAACGGTGTTGAAAAATGTCCATCTTGACTCGAACTGCAATTCATGCTAGCGGTGGAGCTACTACTGCTGTTCCCTACAATATAACACACATCACGGGCTTATTTTTCCGTGTATTTTATTGTTCTTTTCTCATCGTGAATTTTCATGGAATTACGTCAAAGTCATCACATCTTCGACGGACGTTGAAATTACCCTTCACGGCGGAAAGATTGAGCGACAGCGACGCCAGGATGTACAGCCTATGCTCGCCGTATGGATCATTACATATTCATCTTCCCTTCACGAGTCTTACACAGAACGGCAACGAAAAATGTATTTTTATCACAGTCAATTGAAATATAAACTTTTTCTACCCTTGCCTGAAACGCAAGGGTGGCTGACGTGGAAGTTGAATAGTTTATTCAACTATTGAATAAGTTGAATAGTTTATTCAACTATTGAATAAGTTGAATAGTTTATTCAACTATTGAATAAGTTGAATAATTTATTCAACTTGGAAGTTGAATAGTTTATTCAACTATTGAATAAGTTGAATAATTTATTCAACTTGGAAGTTGAATAGTTTATTCAACTTCCATCAAATTATTGATGAGGATTGTGCCACGTAGTGCCACGAGCTTGTTGATAGTCGATATTCGTCTGTCGTACCGTACGTTTTCAATGTTACATGCGTACATCATTGTTACTCTTGAAAAACGAGTATGTCATTGTATTTTTCTAATCCTCCCGACGTTTTAGAGTATTTTCAGTACTCCAACACTAGAACCTCGATTTTTTTTCGAGATTTACGATTTCGTTCATTCGTTATATCATCCTATCGGTAATATATCAGGTGGACAAAGCGAAGAATTGTTTTCGAGAATTTGAAGCCACGTTATTATCGTAACCCTATTTTCATAGCTTGTGAAGTAAAATTTTGTGCAATACTCATGCGAAAAATCCTGTTAACCAAGATAGGCGAAGGGACGCTATTCAACCATCATCTCGATAACGCAACCGGGGCAGAAAGAAGCAACCTAATAATGAAATTTAACAATGACTGCCTTAGCACCAGCATCAATAAAATCCTCAACTCAAACTACAATCCACTCCGCTGCTAGACAACCAGATAGACAGGCAGGCACAAATGAGAAAATGCTTTTTTTTGCATTCTGCGCCAAATTAAACATGTTTCTAGACCAAAATCAGATGCAACCCAAACAAAAATTGAAATATTAATTTTTTTTATTTTTTGATGGTTAACTTCATCAATCACCAAAACCCCATTTTCCGCGGTATTCTTTAATTCTTGGCGTATTTTTTGTTAATTATCGAGCGAGTTACATTTTCTTCGAATAAACCATATAGTGACTTATATCTTTGCATAACATGTTTATAATCCTTGCGTCGAACGTAAAAACGTAAGGAATGATATGATTGTCCGCGTTGTCTGTAATATAAGAATGAACCACTAATTCAATGACTAAAAATTTATCGGGCGTGACAAATTTTTGATGCTGCCCAAATGAAAGAACGATCGTCCTTACCAGCACGAAAAATTGTACAGACAAGATAAATGTCTTCCCGGCTGTCAGTTGGCAAGGTGTGTTACAACGCAGTGTCATCAATTGTAGGATTTTCTGACTCTTCGGAGGTAGTCTGTACCATTGGCTATTGTGTCTGCGCAAAAGAAGTTTTTTTATGAGTCCACGCAACCAGTCCTCTCTTCCATACTCACATATAAAATCGAATACTTATACTGTGATCGATGAGAATTTGAGAAATGCAGCACTCTATGTAAAAAGTAAGTAGTGACCCCAATGTTAGACTTATGAATGTTAAAGTTGCCCCAAGATCGTCTGTTCTCATGAATATCTGAATTTAGAAGCAGTTCATGACAATTCGAAAATTATTCTCTATCGGCCACAACTTTTAACCTGAACTCCTGTTGTGTTTATTATAACCATGCCAGCGACGATGGTAAAAAATAAATCCCATATGTAAGTTGCGGTGATGAGTTCGGCGTATCTGATAAGAGTGCATTTATTAATAACATTGGTTCGTCTAACTGAATACATTCTCACTTGCTCGATAAGTGATCTCACTCGATAGCATCACTGTGTCTGTCGATACACGAAGTTAAGTACACCATGTCCGTTTTGTCTAGTGCATATGGGGATTCGTCTGTCTTTACTGATGTGTCGTTACTCCCTAGTCGTTCTAATTTGTGTCTGAAGTAATTTACGCTGACAATTTAGTACGCTAATTATTGCGATCGATTGATTATTGGCTCACCCCACCGCAGCAAAAATACCACAGACGTGTTGCACATAAAGAATCAACATAACTTCACTGCTTACAAGGGCTGTTAGTAATACAAGTGCGCTTGCGGCACCGTACATGACGAGGTAATAATAATATTTCTGTATATCGAGATGTTCGTAGACGACCGGAATCGAAAATTTTCCAGGTTCAGTGCCGTTCAGAGCAACGTCGATTAACTTTGTTATCATCGGTTCAATCTTAAAAGCGGCCGTGACGCAGTAGAACACGGCTGTACAGAATAACAATAAATGTACATTTGTTATATTTGAACTACCCTTCGCTATAGGGTAAAAGTGGGGAATATGGCCCGGCCCATATTTCATTGATTTACGTGTTAATCGTAATTAATTGCGTGGGCCATATTCACCACTTTTACCCTACTCGATTTACCTGTGTACATAACAGTTATCTTTTCTCCCCGCTCAGCATACTCGTGAAGAATCTTAACTTCTTGATGCCGCGCCCATAACTGCCAATCCATACGAATACGATCTAGCAATTCCACAATCTGCACGTATCAAACGGATCTTCATCATTAATATGTATCGATTTATTCGCTTTCGCGTTAGTTACGATAATATTGTAATTGGCGTTAGTTACGATAGTATTGTAAAAAATATAACTGACCTTCTGCGAATTATGCACAAAACCAAAGTACTTCGCAGCGCAAACTACGTTGAAAGCGATTGGGAAAATGCATTCCAGGATATTCCAGTTATCCCGATACTTTACAGCGGCCATTATCTGAGATACCATCTCGTAGGCGATGAACAAAATGGCGACAGCAAGAATGCCGCGTCTGACGCAGGTGCATTGGTAAGGCCACGTTCCAATGAGCGACATCAAGATTTTGCCTAGTCTATAGTAATGGTGTTGAAAAACGTCCATCGCGACTCGAACTA
>JAPYZD010006028.1:0-12500 GCA_030522725.1 Ichneumoninae sp. B BG-2022a | reverse complement strand
AAAGAAATCTGAAAACCTGTAAACATCATGTTCCGTAAAAAAAACAACTATATTTATTTATTTTTTGTAAAATTAACAAGAAAATAATGTCTGGCCGGATTTTACAGTGCAAGCTTGTCACCGATCGGCAGCTCGCGGACATCGTGCCCGGTTCGATAGCAACAGTTTTAGAATTAATGTTCAGTGTATTAAACAGCATTGAAAATACCTTATTTTTAATAATATACTATAATTTTACTATAAAACCATTTTGATCTTTATAATTTGCTATAATTTAAATGAAAAAGTATATTCATTTTGTATCCCAATCATACATTAAATTTACTGTACCAGTTTCTACATAAAAACTTCAAGTCCTGTCTTGCGCAGCGTCCACGCATATTCCTGTAGCCATATAGCAGGGAAAAGAAATCTGGAAACCTGCAAACATCATGTTCCGTAAAAAAAAAAAAAACAACAACAACAACTATATTTATATATTTATCTTTTGTAAAATTAACAAGAAAATAATGTCTGGCCGGATTTTACAGTGCAAGCTTGTCACCGATCGAGGGCTCGCGGACATCGTGCCCGGTTCGGTAGCAACAGTTTTCAGTGTTATGTGTGTGCAACGGGGATGCACCGGGGTCCGGTGCGCCGCTTTGGAAACTGGTGCCGGTTGAGCGCGGTACTCCCTCGCTCTCTCTTTCTCGGCGCTATCGTAGGTAAGGATCTCACGGCGAGCCGCCAATTAAAACATGCTAACGAGCTGCTGATCCTGCGATATCTCGAAGCGAGCCTAATTAAACCGAGCCGGCGGAGGGGAGAGAACTGCGGAACGGCGGCGGCGGGATAGCGGGCCGGGGCGGAATTACCAGAGTAAGAATCGTCGTCAACGAGAGAAAACAACGGAGGAGAGACGAACGCTCCGGAGAAAAAGAGAGCCGAGTTTAATGTTTACGGAGCACGGAGCGTACCTTGTGAAGGAGATAAGAGCGAAGGTACGACGAGAGGAACACACTAGACGAGCATGTACCGAATGCTCGGACCGTTTCGTACCGAACAACGTTGCACGGAAGCTAGCAACGTTCCTCCGATGGAATTGGACCAACAGCTGGCACTCTTCACAAGTAGTTGCTGTGCTGTCGAAATTATATTATATTGTATTTATTCTGATGATTTATTAAAGGGTTGGTTCTTTTACCGATCCAATGAAAATAATTATTTTTAACTATTTTAGCTGACTTGCAGTCGCATGCACTGTGTTTTGGCTTCGGAGCATATGTAAAATTGAATGAATGACAATAAATTGAACTACATTGGTAATAATGAAAATAAATGGGCAATTAAATCATTCACAGAATAGATAGAGATGAGAACCGACAAGATTGTTATATTTGGGCTGAAGTTCCAATTCGGGTAGGATGAAACGTTTAACCAGTAATTCACAACAGCGCCGATAGTGGAAACGTATATATGACTTTAAATATAGATTTCTACGTTTCGACACCGTGTTTTCGCGATTTATTGAGGCTCCCGATATAGCGACTCTCTCACAGAATCCTCAGCTCTGTAATCGTTATGTTTATTATATTATATTATATTTGGACTCAAGTTCCAATTTAGGTTGGATACAGAGTTTAACCACTAATTCACAATAGCGCCGATGGTAGAAATTAATGTCGCTTTAAATACATGTTTCTACTAAATCGACACCGTATTTCTCTTAATTCTTGAGATTCCCGATGTAGTTCAGTCATCGTCTCAGTCAATCCTCTAGGGTAAAAGTGTTGAATATGGCCCACCTTGATTAACACGTAAATCAATTATATATGGACCGGGCCATATATCCCACTTTTACCGTATATTCGATACATTATATAAGATTATGTTATATTTGGACAGATTGTTATATATTGTTATATTTCGAATTGAGCATGAATAAAATGTTTAACCAGTTATCTACGATGGCCCCAAAGGTAGACATCTCTATCACTTTAAATATACGATATATATACGTTATATATTTGTACTTTCTACAAATCGACACCGGAATTCTCTCAACGCTTAAGGTTCCCGATATAGCGACCATCTCAGTCAATCCTCCTCTCTACATTCCTTACATTACATAAGATAATGTTATACTTGGGCAGAAGTTTCAATTCAGCTCGTGCAAAAAGTTTAACAAGTAATCCACGACAGCTTCGATGGTAGAAATCTCTATCGCTTTAAATATACGTTTCTCCGCTTCGCCATCGTATTCCTCTCAATTCGTCGAGGTTCCCGATATAGCGACGGTCTTTGGAAGATCGCCTTTGGGAGGTCGCATTGTCTCGTGGCGGTTCCGCGCGCCGGCGGACAAAAGGTGAGAAACTGCAGAACGAGTGATAGAGAGTTCGTCGCTGCCGTTGCCTGAAAATTGGAGGTACGGAGCGGCGCGGAGGGCCGGGAGAGGCAAAGGACGGACGGGAAACGACTCCGAGACGAAAATCGACGTCTCACCCGACGTTATGCGCGGTGGGAAATTCACCGGCGAGCAAAGGACAGATTTCACGGTCTGTCTGAGACGTCCCAAAGTTCGCGAGCGAGTGTCCGGAGAAGTGGCGATAGGGCGCCACGGTGCCGGGTTACGGAGAAGATGAGGAGAGACCGAGAAGAGACCGGGAACAAAGTTTCGTCTAATAACTATTCCGACACCGACGGCGGGCTATCCAGGCGTGAAGGCGAGATACGGATTAAAGACAGAAACTGGACCCGTTTCCGTCCTCAGACTGCGTCTTTCTTCGGCAGACCGTCCTTTCGTTTTCTCGCTGACGCCAATTTTTCATCGTCACTTTATTATTAGTATCGTTAGCGTCGAATTGTTAAAATTGGCGTGAGAAAGACTTGAGAATTTTGTCCTGTAAGAGCTGGTGGTGAATTGTAAAAATGTGCATGCGATGCGATGGGGTGAGTCGGGTTGTTTCATCGAATGGAAAACCTCGAATGGGTCTACCCGTTTGATAATAGTACTTTGCGATACAAGTGCGGTAAAGCGAACTTTATACGCACGCTGTGAACTGAGTCTTTCTTCACAGCAAGCGTATAATGTTCGCTATACCGCACTAGTCTCGCATAGTATTTTCCGTAACGAATGCAGGAGAAGTGCTTACCTGTGCCTCCTGATTGTGGCGCTGTACTGCCGGCGTGCGTAAAGTATGAGATGCGTGCGCGATGTACGAGAAGCGTGCGTGATGTACGAGAAGCGTGCGTAAAGTACGAGAAGCGTGCGTAAAGTATGCGTAAAGTACGAGAAGCGTGCGTAAAGTACAAGAAGCGTGCGTAAAGTACGGAAAGCGTTCGTAAAGTACGGAAAGCGTTCGTAAAGTACGAGAAATGTGCTTAAAGTACAAGAAATGTGCTTAAAGTACAAGAAATGTGCTTAAAGTACGAGAAGCGTGCGTCAAGGTAAAATCGGTTCGATGTGCCAATGCTCTGGGTATTTATAGTACACTTCACTGAAAAGCGCCACTTACGCCACTCTCGGTAGGCACATAAAGTACCAAATTTCATGCATGAGTTAAAGAAAAATCAATTGATTGACGAAGAATCGCACCAGAGTATCGACGAGACCGCGCGATGACAATGCCCCGTGGCATGGGGTAATTCGGTTACGCAATTATCAGTACTATCACTACAGAATGACAATTTTTTACACTTGACAATTTTGTCTCGTAAAATCTCCAATCAACGAAACACATAACATGATTACAGTGAGTCGTGTTCTTCACCGATGAGACTCCGAAAAGTCAGAGTCTCGCCACTGCGCTCGTACAACATCGAATCCCATCAGTCTGTTATGACAATCATTACTATAAAATTATGAAAATTGGCCCCCGAAACCTGAGAATGTTTTCTCGCGAGAGCTCGCAGCGAATTACAAAAACGAATGGGAAAACGACCGTGTGAGTCGTTTCGCGCGAATGAAAAATCGACGGGATCCGAAAAGTCAGAGTCTCGCCACTGCGCTCGTACAACATCGAATCCCATCAGTCTGTTATGACAATCATTACAATAAAATTATGAAAATTGGCCCGGAAACTTGAGAATGGTTTCTCGCTGGAGCTCGCAGCGAATTACAAAAACGAATGGGAAAACGACCGTGCGAGTCGAGTCGTTTCGCTCGAATGGAAAAGCGACGGGACTCGGAAAGTCAGTCTCGCCAGCGGGCTCGTATAATATCGAATCGTATCAGTGAATCGACGAGACCGCGCGACGACAATGCCCCGCGGAGTACCGAAATTCGGTTTCGTTGGGCGTCGAAGGGACGGAGAGGGTGGCGGATGACACTGTCGGGACTGTAAAACGCTATTGGCGTTATAAAACGGGGTGGTGGTCGAGCCCCGAGAACACCCGGGGGGGGAGGGGGAGGGGGCGGAGGGGAAGACCGAGCAGAGCCGGAAACCATGGTGTTTATACCTACAATTAACAAGTTCGACGCGCCGCGCTGTCGACGAATCGGCATTGTGGGGTGCGGAAGAGGGGCCGAACGAGCGACTCTCCATACCATCGTTTCCAGTTTCAGAGACAGTGGATCACGTTTCCACGAGTTACTCGCTTCCAGGCTTTGCCAAAGCCACCGAAACTCTCTGTCGGATCAACCTGAAACCGCTGACTCAATTAAATAACATTTTCGACGAAGGGAACGCGACACCGATGACGGTATTTCTCGTTGAAATACCGCGTTGAAATTCATTTGACCAAACTCGTTGTAAGCGGGTTGTGGAGATTCACGAAGATGGTTGTTAATCCATGAATCTGTCGAATCGACGTACTGGAAAAAAATGTCAATGACTCAAGTAAAAACCGTTTACGGCCTGACGAAAAAAAAAAAATTGTCAGTTCGATTTTTAGAATTCTATACGGGTTTGAAATGATAACATGTCACCTTGACAGGTTTGCCGTCGCTGTATGAATTGTATGAATTGATCGTAGAATTTTTTTATCAGTGCGGTAAAGCACGAAAATAAAATAAAGGTTGTTTAATTTAGTATTAGTTAAAGCCGACTGGTATATTGGATAGTCTAGGTCTGAACAACCGTATTGCTGTACTACTAGACTTCCTTGCTCATACGGTAACAGGTGACGAATATGACTGTCGACTATGCTCTGACCACTGTTTTCAGGCAGATGAGCTGCGCTTCTTGATTCATCCGTTCCTCCGTTTCTGTCGCTGGCTACATTCGGGATGAATTCAAAATACATTTCAGATGTATGACATACGTTCCTTTACTCACTTTCCTGTGCTCCTTAATTCACACGTTTCTTCCACTGTCAGTATTTTATATACTTTCCAGAGAAAACTTGAAAATATACTCTGTACCTTCACTTGTTGGTTGAAAATTTATTTTCACCTGGAATTGTTTTCACTTCCGGTTTAAAAAAACGTTTTAGACGTCACTTCCAGTTTTTAAATTGATTTTAACCGGAAGTGACGTCGCAAGGAAAAACGTCACTTCCGATTTAAGAATTTCGTTTTTTGACTCGAAGTGCCGTCACAGAAAAAAACGTCACTTCCAGTTTAAGAATCTCATTTCTTTTACCTAAACTGACGTCACATGGTAAGACATCATTTTCAAAATTTTCCGTTTTCAACCGAAAGTGACGTCACAGTCAAAAACGTCATAGCGGTCTTGAAAACCACATTTTTTTTACTGAAAATGATGTCACACGGGAAAAGGTAAATTCCCGTCGAACCAAACTACAACGTCCGTTTCCGAGGTATCGGACGCCGTCAAGAGTTCCGATATCTTGGTCGATATTCCAGACATCCGCCTTGGCGAAATTTGGCACCGCTCCGTGCAGCCGCGTTCCGCGAGGTCTCGCCTTTGTCTATAGCGGCGCGGAAGCGAGATATTCGCGGGGTTCGGTCGCTCACTTGGACGTGGCAGCAGCCAGCGGCAGCTTGTCTGCCAGACTCGATGAGAAACCACACTCGTTAATCCCCGGGTCAATATTTGACGTGGAAACTCGGAAATAGGGGCTCTCCGGGGCTCTCGGCCGTATTGATGGTGAAAGTTGCGTCTTCCCGTCGCGGCTCCACTCGGGCGTTCGCAGAGCGAGAAACTGGCGAGGAAAACCGGAAAATAGATGACTATACCGGCGGGCAACCGAGACGAGGCGGTTTGAAGAGGAACGAAAACCGGAGACGGAAGTACGAGGCGGAGAGGAAATCGAGGTAAGAAGCTGCGGTGTGCTCGAGGGCCGCCCACCCACCGCTGCCTCGGAGCTATAGGTGGGGGAGACCGGGGCAAAATGGCACAGCGGGGTAAAACGGGACAGTGAGGGCAAAACTCAATTTTCCAATAATTTTTGCGTGCAATTTTATGCCAATGATACGTCTGAATTTTCAAACCCGTTTTGCCCCACCTACCACCATCGCCACCATCCAAAAGTTACTGGACAATTGCGTTTCGTCTCATAATCCCGATTTGCCCCGCTGTGCCATTTTGCCCCGCTCTCCCCTATTCCGGGTCTGGGGCGACCCCCATGTAGCCCCGACCGTCGCGCCGTGCCCACCTCGTTCCGCACTTTTCGGCTGAGCCCGCGAAAAAATACCGGCGGGAAAAAAACAAAAATAAAGGAGGGGGACGAGGACAGGCGAAACGATGATAAGGAGAGATAGCGGTGGGGGGAAAAAGTTTTCCCGAGACTGCGGCGGGGACGCGGCGTTGTATGTGCTGGCATCAGCACGGGATCGTCGGCTCGAAGCGAATGTCGTATTGCGTCGCTACAAGCGGAAAGACGGAAAAAAAATTGTCGTGGCGAGGGAAAATTCGGAACGTCAGTGGACGAGAGACGAATATAATTGCTCGACGAGCCATCCACGCGTGAACCTCTTTGATATGGTTCGGAACCCCATTGCGACCGGGTCCCTTTAGGAAAGCTCTGATTGCGAATGTGATTTTCCGCAAAAAGGAGATTACGGGATGAGAGGTGTAGGTGTAGGTGTAGGTGCGCTGTGGAGGATGGTTGGGATTTATTAAGAACCCGATTCTGGATGGAGTGGTTCGTGGGGGGGTGGTTGTGTGTGGGGAGCCGGGCAGGCTGGTCACTGGGAGGACGTCCTGCGGGATGGACCGCAGAGACGCGATGAAGATCCCACGGATCCGCGAGGCGCGGATACGCCTGCCGTTTGAGAAGTGGCCGGGGGACGGCACTCTAGGTAATTATTTAGGAAGAGGAACTTTTTTACTCCCTCGTATACCGGCCACCCACCGTTCGTCGGCCAGATTTCCGGGACTAGACGGTGATGTCTCGGGAACGGTTGAGTCTTGGTACGGAACGGCAAGAACGTCATTGATGCATGGTTTTGGTCTTCCAATCTGCGAACTGTTAAGATGCAGGATCCAGGTCTAGGATCCAGTAAGATATTCATCATCCAAACGTCATTGATGCATGGTTTTGGTTTTCCAATCTGGGAACTGTTAAGATCCAGGATCCAGACCTGGGTCTGGGATTCGTTACGATATTCAAGATCCCTCGCATGTCGCATCCACGGTTCGTTGATTAGATTTCCGGGACTAGACGTGATGTCTCGGGAACGGTTAAATGGTGGTACGGAACGCCCGGAACGTCATTGATGCCTAGTTTTGATCTTCCTATCTAGGAAATGTTAAGATTCAGGATCCAGAACCAGGATCCATTAAGATGGACATCTTAACTTAGGATCGAAGATATCGATCAAGATACCCGAACAAAACCAGGTGTCAATGACGGTCCTTGTACGTATTCGAACTATACAACACGTGCTCATAGCGCGCGACTCTTGGTAATTATTTAGGACCAGGAACTTCTTCTTCCCTCGTATACCGCCTCAACAGTCAATCAATGATATCTTAGGAATGATAAACTGTAGGTACGCCCCGCACTTAATTGATTCCTGATTTCTTCTCTTCGTGGATATCTCAAAGCCATCGAAAAATGCGGCACATAACCAGGAATACAACACGTACTCATAGCGTGTTATGATAGCGTCGGAGCGACGAAGTCATCCTTTCGATTTCCATGACAAAGGAACCGCCGCTGAATGGACGACGCTTAGGGGACGGCGTCGACAAGCCGCCGGCCCTCTTCACATTCAAGGGACAGTGAATATCCCTCTCGGTCACCTCGACGATCTGTCCGCACGCGACTCCTTAACGTCGCGTGCGCGTTGTGTGTGACCTCACACACGTTCCCATCCGTCGCCTCTATCTCTCTTCCGCTTTTCTGTGGCGCTATCGCACGTTCCCATGTAGGAGCTCACACTCTCTACGTCACTTCTTGCGAAGTGCCGTGACGGCATTGTCGTTAGACCGCCGATCTCCCCGGTCGGGGTCCTGTCACGGTTTCCAATGGCTCCGTCAGCTCTTCAGCCCCTGGCCCGCCGGTCACTCGCGGATCATTATATATACCCTCGACTTCCGGCAAACAGGACGAACGGACCTCGATGCGATCTCATTCATTCCTGACTACGCTCTCGACATGAAAAGGAATTACTCGTTTTCGAGCTTCCACGAAATTCTGGCCATAGAAACCATTCGCAATAATCAATGTAGGGAAGACCGGGGCAAAACGGGATGCTAGGCAATAAAACCTGCTACGATACCGAAAGCGCACAGCCATTGTTTTTTACGCCAACATTGTACTGGCACCGGTTTTGAAAGAATATATAAAAAAAAACCATGTGAGGCAAAACGGGTACCTTTCTATTTTACTTGCAGCAACTTTTGTTAGCTTCATTATTACCCTATTTTGCCCCACGTCGATGTGACGTTTCACGTCCCCGTTTTGCCCCGCTTTTCCCTACCGTGGTACTTCATTAATGCTTGTGCGATCCGCATAGAGTTGCTGTGGGAAAACGACCAGTGTACCAAATTTCTTGAATTCCGTACAGATCGGACTTTGTGGATTTATCAGACCATTGTGTAATTAATAATAGTTCGGTATGGTCTTGGAACAGGAGCCAAAAATTGAGATCCGGTCGTATGGTCGCTGGAGCATATCCATGGCTCCAGCGACTTCCGGCAAGCAGGACGATGGAACTCGATGCAATCTCTTTTATTCCTGACAATACGCACTGGATATGAAAAAAATGAACTGTTTTTGGACTTCTGTTTAGACTTCTGTTACGTCCAGACCGACGAATGGTGAGGTCGAACGATGAGAACCAGAAATGGCAAGTTGTAAAAAGTACAAACTTTTTTTTACTGCACGTAAAATCCGGCTTTCCGTTCCTGTGAAGTTAGCGCAGAAAGGCACTGCGTATGCTTAGAAACGCAATATGGTATTTTTCCCGCACTAGTGCGAGAAAGTGCCTTTCTGCGCACTCTTCCCAAAAACAAAAATCGCCATTTTCGTGAATTATCCGGGAAAATCGACCAGTCGCTAATAAAGGCCAGTGTACCAAATTTCCGGAACTGCGTACCGATCGGACCAACGACCTGTCGAATTTGTGGATTTATCAGAACATTGTGTAATTTATAATAGTTCGGTATGGTCTTGGAACAGGAGCCAAAAATGAATTAGTTTGAAAAAATTATGTGAATGATAGTTCTGATTCCTGCACTGAAAAAAAATTTGCTTGCGGGCTGCCGAAGAAAAAAAATGTTTGTTTCAATGGTACTTTCAATTCTTACAATTCCATATGATATTGAAACAAAGACAGCAAGACTGTCAAGGTAACATGTTATTGTTTCAATCCGGTATGAAATTGTACAAATTCAGAGTAGAATTGAAACAACGTTTTTACTTCATTGGCAACCCGCAAGCAAATTTTACTTGATTCAATGATTTTTTTTTCTGTGTGTGAATTGCGCACTCGACTTCGGCCCATGCGGTGTTTTCGCACTCGTCAAGAACTCCCTTTCTACGCCTTTGCCATACAACTAACTATTCCCACGAGTCAGTGAAAGAGATAGAGACTTCGTTTAGGGCTGGAAGCGTGGATTGCACGAGAAAGATAAGTGTGCAAGAGAAGGACACAAGATCGCTTCTTACTGGTGAGTGACAGAGAGAGAGACCGGTTCTTTTACGATTTAGAGAAAGAGCGGGTATTCTTTTGTCTAGGGATAAAAGAGTGGAACTCCATGAGACAGATAAGTGTGCGAGATTAGGGTGAGACTGCGAGTGAGAACCTTAGACTGAGTGGTTAGACGAGCGAGAAAGCGGATGAGCGAGAATGGGACTGGTTTTTGAAGCGTGCGGGTTCGGCACGTGCGCATGACGGACCTGGCACAGTGATTGGCAGCTTAGTGTCCAAACCCACTCACAGAGTAATTACAGCAAAAACGTTGATGAGAAGTCCCATAAAAGCTAACACTTTCCCGAAATTCCGGCGACAGAAACCCCGCACATCAATGTAGAGAAGAGCGGGGCAAAATGGGACGGTGGGGCAAAATGGGGCAGTGCACTGATAAAAAAGTATAGTTGAATCAACTAAGATTCGGGCAGGGACGTTCAAATAAATATTTTGTTGGTTGAACAAAATATTTTAATTACTCAAAAATATTTTTGTGAAATCACCCAACATATTGTTGAACGAAACCAATTTTTGAGCTATCGCAACAAAATATTTAGTTGAACGTCCCTGCCCGAATCTTAGTTGATTCAACCGTATTTTTTTATCAATGTAGGGCAAAATGCCATATTCCAAGAATGTTTGGATGGGACAAAAGGGCAAAATGGGACAGACAATCCGGATGTATCAACAGGGCAAAATGGGACATCGAAAAATGATTGCAAACTTGCATAGTGATTGTAACACTTTCCCGAAATTCAAGCCACAGAAACCCCACACATCAATGTAGGGAAGCGCGGGGAAAAATGGGGCAGTGGGGCAAAACGCCATAATCCAAGAATTTTTGGATGGGACAATGGGGCAAAACCGGGCAGACAATCCGGATTTATCATCAGGGCAAAATGGGGCAATGGGGCAAAACGCCATATTCCAAGAATCTTTGGCTGGGACAATGGGGCAAGACAGGACAGACAATCCGGATGTATCAACAGGGCAAAATGGGACATCGAAAAATGATTGTAAACTTGCCTTTTCCTCAAAGTCCCATTTTGCCCCGCTCTAGCCCACCACGGTACTTCATTAAAGCCACTACGATCCGAACGAAGCCGTTATGGAGCAAACAGAGACCAGTCGCTAATGAAGGCCAGCGTACGAGATTCCGCAGCGGGATAAAGCTACACGCACAATCATGCTAAACTCGCATTGTGCCGCAATCTACGACGTCGCTATCGCTCGCGCCACCCCTAAATCCATCCATACCTCAGTTTCCTCCGTTGGAAGACGGTTGGAAATTGAATTGTGGAGCCGCCAGTGTAATTGCCTCGAATTAAGGAGCCGGAGCGTTGCCTCCCCGTTCCACCGTCTGAAATCCCTCTCGCCGGGCGGATAAGGACCGATTAGAAAGCGAGCGACGAGGACGCCCGAGGGGCCGGCCCGGAAACGCGAACGAGAGGGTAGACCGAGTGCCGCGCGGCGGAAGAGGAGGAAGAAGATCAAGTCAGCCCCGCGCTCGCCAGGATCGACGGACCGATGCCTGGAAACGCTGGCCGGCCGGATAGATACCAATCCGGATAGATGGATATATGGCGCAGGTAGGGGAGACCGGGGCAAAATGGCATAGCGGGGCAAAACGGCACCGTGAAGGCAAAAACATCATCACGTTTCACTTTGTCGAATCTGCGTTTGGCGCGATAAAATACATGGAAGTATGCGCTCCTGAATTTTTTTTTTGCCCTTTCGATTTTTATTCCAGAATTCCTAGCGACACCTCTTTATCTAGCTTTTTAATCCCGTCATATCCATCGTCTTGTGTATGTCTTGCCATCGGAAAGCAAAGAAATCGTTGTTTAAAAATACCTAAAATCATTCATTTTTGCAATTTTGGCTATAAAAATGCCTGGTAAAGTTTTTGGTTAGTTGTCGCTCCGGGACTGTAATTCTATGTATTTTTTTCGCACTGATCACGAATCTGACACTTATTTGATTCGTACATGAATATTTGATCCGAAAAAAATGCGTCTTAAAAAAAAAAATTGCATGACATTCAAAAAATTCAAAATGACATAAAATTTAAACGGTTCGATCGATTTTCTTGAAATTTTAATGGGATCCACGGGTGATCAGATTCTATCTGTGTACGCGTTTTTAGCCCGACAGCTAAAAAATTGCGAGCGCTACAGTGCGTACAGGCATTTTTGAAGAAATTAAAAATGGCGTACAAAAAAAACAACTGAACATTTTTGGACGAAATTTGGCAGAAACATTGACTATTAACCACACAAGCTCTGTGCCAAATTTCAGCCTCATCGGTGGAGGCGTTCCCGAGATATAGATATTTGAATTTTTCGCGTCTGATTCACACACACACACACACACACACACACACACACACACACACACACACACACACACACACACACACACCCGCACACTTTCTCAAATATGCTTTTTCTATGTTTTAGCACATCCTGCACACGCTCTC
>JAPYZD010006026.1:0-10201 GCA_030522725.1 Ichneumoninae sp. B BG-2022a | reverse complement strand
ATCAAACTCAAGATCAAACTCAAAATCAAACTCAAGATCAAACTCAAGATCAAACTCAAGATCAAACTCAAGATCAAACTCAAGATCAAACTCAAGATCCAACTCAAGATCAAACTCAAGATCAAACTCAAGATCCAAATCAAGATCAAACTCAAGATCAAACTCAAGATCAAACTCAAGATCAAACTCAAGATCCAACTCAAGATCAAACTCAAGATACATCTAAGTACCCAACGAAGTTCGTGTCAAACTTCCATATTAAGTCAGATCTCAAGTTCAGACCAATGTCTCAAAATTTGAACCTCAGATGGTCAAGACGGCCCAACCAGACAAACTATAATCTCCATTAGCCGGATAACTCCACAGCCCTCTTCGCGAAGCTACGCGCAAACGGCTCCGACACGTGCCCGTTACAAACCGACCCATTTTTTTTTCTGCGCCAAAGAAAACAAAACCACCGCGAGAGCATCGACGCATTAGCGCGACACAGAGAGCCGAGCCTCGTCCCTCATCCGAAGATTCCAGGTTAACGCCGAAATTAGCTGCCCAACGTGCGTCTCCGAATTCCTATAAGAGCCCGTCTTATTATAATACCCAACCACCACCCATGCTCACGATGCGTGATTACAATATCGTACACGAGTCGAAAGCCGAGCGTGTTACGCAACGCTCTGAACATAATACGATCATAGCAACAACAAACCCCAGAGGATAAGATAATGGACCTCATTGTAAAATCGCCTCAGACTCTGCCAACAATAACGCCGAGGCTTCACATTCGGCGGATGAAAATCGAAAATTCGCCCCGGGCGAATTTTCGATTTTCCGAGCCAAACCCGACCGCTGTATTGTAATGCGCGTTCGCGACTTCGCGTCTAAAATTTCGCCTAAAATTTTGCCTAAAATTTCGCCTAAAATCTCGCCTAAAATCTCGCCTAAAATTTCGCCTAAAATCAATCTCGCCTAAAATCTCGCCTAAAATCTCGCCTAAAATCTCGCCTAAAATCTCGCCTAAAATCTCGCCTAAAATCTCGCCTAAAATCTCGCCTAAAATTTCGCCCAAAATTTCGTCCAAAATTGACTCACCGACGTCGCGTTGCATCTCGTAGCGCGTTGATCGGAGTCGGAGGTGAACGTAAATTGACCTTTCGCGCCCGCAGCGACAGTTCGGCTCACGTTCGACGCTGACACTGCCATTGGCATACGTGAAACCCGCCGCGGCTCGCGAGTCACCAGCGAGGAGAGATCCGTTCGGCCGGCTTCGCGAGCGGTTGAACTTCCCTCCAACGACGCTGCCGGAATCCGCTCGGATGAACTCCGCCTCGCTCTCCGCCGTCGCCCCGACCGCGATGTATTGTTAGTCAACTCGCCGGTTGCCGAGTACTCTCATTGTCAAGAGGCCGCGAACGATCTTGCGCCGCTTTCCGAGAATTCAAGGCGGGGGCGTGCACCGGGAAGAATCCTCCCGCTGTTTCGGCCGCCTGCATCTGGTTGCGCTTCGCGGGACGATGCATCTCGCCCGAGCAACGCGCCGGATAGACGCGGAGTGCAACGACGGCGCCCGCCTTTTTGGCTTATTCTAAATTTGCCCGCAACGCTCCCAACCTACGTGGGGGCCGACGAGACTCGCACGCATCTCCGGGCTTTCGTAATTCCCGGCGAACGACATTGTGTGACGCTAACTGCCCGTACCGGCGGAACTGTAAGAGCCGTGCCACTCGATTCGTCGTATTTAACCTCGACGGGAATTTCAATTTCTCGCACCGGCGCTCAAGACCGCGTATGCTACTCGCCCTTTTGGTTCCGCTAGGCGAAGAGCTGCATTCTTTTTTTCGCTTCTGTGTATAGAAAATTTTGTTTTGGATATTAAAGAAAAAAATTTTTTTTTTTTTCAAAAAAAATTATAATTACAAAACAAAAAAAATAGTTTTTTTTGTTTGAAATTTTGGGATGTGGGAACTTTGCGCTGAAGACGAATTAGCATCATGCTTGGTTGGTGAGAGTCGATGAAGGGATGAGAAAAGTTATGAATATTTTTTCATTAAGAAAAAGATGTTATCTACTAGTCGATTTACCATTCAATTTATCTCGATGGAAGTAACATTGGTCGTGTGAGAATCAAATTTGGGCTCGTTGCGCGAATAAATTAATTGAATAAATGGTAGTAATTAACTGACCTATATTTTTATTGTAAAAAAGTCTCACAGGTTGATTTACCATTAAATTGATTTCGATGGAAGTAACGTTGATCGCGTGTTAATCATTTTTGGGCTCGTTATGTTAACAAATGAACTAATTAAACTGTAGTAGTTATCTAAACCATATTTTTTATTTAAAATAAAAATTGCCTGCAAGTCGATTTACCATTCAATTTATCTCGGTGGAAGTAACATTGATGACTTGAGAATCAATTTTGGGCTCATCGGGCGAACCAATTAACTGTTTAAAGGGTAGTCATTATCTCGCCTATATAAAAAAAATATATATGTTGTCCACAAGTCGCTTTACCATTTAATTGATCTCGATGGAAGTAACATTGATCGCGTGAGAATCAATTTTGGGCTCATTGCGCGTCTAAATTAACTCGCTAAAACGGTAGTAACTATATCAACTATATTTAAAAAAAAAAATGTTGCCCACAAGTCGATTTACCATTCAATTGATCTCGATGGAAGTAACATTGATCGCGTGAGAATCAATTTTGGGCTCATTGCGCATCTAAATGAACTCGCTAAAACGTTAGTAACAATCTCAACTATATTTGTTAACTAAAAAAAAAATCCGCACAAGTCGAGTGACCATTCGATTGACTTGATTTTGGGCTCATTGCGCGAACAAATTAACCGGCTAAACACAATTATCTCACCAAGTCTCATCGTTTTATTTGTCCAGATACATATATTTATTTTAAACCGCGCAAATAGTCCGTATAATTTCGACATCTGTTCTCTGCGCGAATGGACGCGCAGTTTTGCCTCGAGTTACCTCAGCGGTGAAAGCTCTACGCCTGTCATCGGGGCGGGAATACATGAATACGGTTAGCGAGAAGTGGGGAAAAAAGCATCCTCGGTTGTACCAAAAGGAGACTTCTGCCGGAAACCGACTCGAACTTACTCGCCGACGCGCACCTTTTTTCCCCCCCCGCCCTTCCACACTTATTCTTCCACCTTTACTCGACTGCTGGCTCGTCGAAAAGAAAAAACTTTGCTACCCTCGGCCGCCCCCCCTCGGCGCTCGTTCTAACACGAGTACTAACTTTCGCCAGTCGTGCATAGATTATGTGGGCGCCTCGGAGGGCGATTGAAAAAATGAGGCTAGTTGAAATTCCAGACTATAATATATTTCACCGGAGCTCTTGAGAGATCTCTCGAAAGGAGCTACTGTAATACCCGTTGTATCTATACGCACCGGCAATTTCACCGCTCCCGACTCGCCCGTCTCTCGAGAGCTTTTCTCTGGATTTTGCACAACACCAACCGCAACGTTGCCCGCGCGCCGGCTCGCCGTTCGGTACACAAGCCGCAGAGATAAAGAGAACTTCTTAAGGGTCGCATGCATTATTGAAACCGTTCGGGTAGAATGTTCGAAGCTGGACGCGGTAACCTGGACGATGTGTACCTGAATAATCGTCATTTACGGCTACAGCCGGCGAACCAGCGTAGACTAATTCGGGTTTGCGTGGTCACGTTCTGTGGAAACGGAAAACGCAGTTTCCAACTTTCAAAAATTGATCCGATCTATTTTGCGCTCAAAATTCAGATTCAGTTGCAGTTCAGTTTTAGTTTCAGTTCAATTTTAGTTTCAATTCAGTTTTACTTTCAATTCAGTTTTACTTTCAATTCAGTTTTACTTTCAATTCAGTTTTACTTTCAGTCCAGTTTTAGATTCAGTTCAGGTTTAGAATCAGTTCAGGTTTAGATTCAGTTCAGTCCAATTTCAGTTTTAGTTATAGTATTCTTAGTTATAATATTTTTAGTTCTAGTTTCAGTTTTAGTCTTAGTTGTAGTTTCAGCTTTAGTCTTAGTTCTAGTTAATTTTTCTACTCCTAGTGCTGCCCATCTTCTGCCGAACACTATCTCCGGTGGTCTAACCATGCAACAGCTGGAGCAATCTAGTATTGCGACTTACATGTGCAATAACACTCACATACCATACATTCTTCTAAAAAGGGTTTGTCCCGTGAGCTTAAATAAATAAAATTAAATAAATAAAAAATAAATTGTGGGCAGAAGGACGAGTGGCGTAGTCAACGCATCTAATGCGTTACCATCTACGGTTATGAACGCCGAAACGGTGAATCAGTTGAAAAACTGAATTCATTCTCAAGTATTTATGTGATATATTTTTTTGGAGCAGTTTATATAAGACTATAGTGCTTATTAAGCTATTAAGACTATTAAGGGTATTAAGGCTATTTGTGTAAGACTACCCCCTTTCTGTAACTATTAATAATAATAATAATAATAAAATCCGGTGGGTGCGTTATTGGGTTGCGATATTAAGAACTGTGTACTATCCAGGCGCTGGACGACATTGGGCGAACGCTGGCCGACGCTATTTTAATACTGGCCCCCTATGACGATACTGTGCCGATACTGGCCGTCTGTAACGATACTGTGCCGATACTGGCCGTCTGTAACTGTGCCAATACTGGCCTTCTGTAACTGTGCCAACACTGGCCTTCTGTAACTGTGCCAATACTGGCCTTCTGTAACTGTGCCAATACCGGCCTTCTGTAACTGTGCCAATACTGGCCTTCTGTAACTGTGCCAATACTGGCCTTCTGTAACTGTGCCAATACTGGCCGTCTATAACGATACTGTGCCAATGCTGGCCCCCTTAATATCGGGTATCGATATTAAGAAGTTCATACAACCCAGCCGTTCGCCGACATTGGGCGAACACCGACCGACGCTGTGCCAGTACTGGCCCTCCGCAACGCTCCCACTAGCGCAGAAACTACAGCACGAATGGCCTATTATCTCAACCAAGCGCTTTTCGCCATCAAAATTCTGCTTTTCCGTTCGGAACCTCATCCCAGGTCGCACAACTTCACCCGGAAAAGACGGCCCTATCGGCTCGCAAGCGGATGCACTGATGCGCCGCATTACCTCAAATTACCATAACGTCCCATTTTTACATCTCCAACAAACTCGTCAAACTCCCGACCGGCCCAGCGTGCGCGGACCGAGCGCCGGGGAGTTAGCGCAGCTCATCGGGAGATCAAAGGAGTCGGATAAATTATTCTTCGAATGTCTCACCGGCGCGTCCGCCACCGTTTTCCCGGCGAGCATCGCTCCGTGTCCAAACGCGATTCGACGTTCGGAAAATTGCATCTAATTCGCGGTGATAATATCACTTCGGACGACGGCGGCGATCGCGTCAGGGCTCGTGATCCGCGTCATCATTCATTCGGACGGTTCGCAAAGCCCGATAATTTGGACGAATCCCTCTTGCTCGGCGCGCCGTGCAAACGCGTCTTCCCAACTCGCCGGTTCTCCGAGGCATTGTTCGGACAATGCCTCCAGCAATAATTCCACGTCCCGGTACCGATTTAGAATAGTCCACGGCTATAACTGGCCGGAAGATAGGCGGCTCTCCGCGCCCGAGCCTGAAATATTGCCTCATCTCGGAAATCATGGCCCAACTTTCCATTCCTACCGTGAGGCGGTGCGGAGCGAGCTACGAACTTTTCAGTTAATTCCACCGGCAAAGATGACGCTCACCTGTGACCAGACATCCACGTTACACCGCCGAAAGACGTTGTTTCACAGGAGGGGGGGGGGGGTGTTAAAAAGTTTACTCGTTAAATTGGCTACGGCGCGTCGTGATTCTGTCGTTGAAACTTGAACGGTTTAACCGGGTCGGCGAAGACTCGACACGATAAATTATTCAATCGGGGAGTTTCCGATGGAATCCCAGGCATTTCGCCAACCACTGGTGGGCCATCTGATTCGCGCGGAGAAGACGTAAAATCGTGGTCTTTACAAGCAAATCGGTAGTGCTAAGAACATCGAGAAAGATTTTTATTTTTGTATTTAACCAAAAATTTAGATTGCTGCGAATATTTTATTTTTATAAATAATTTTAAAGAACAATGCATTGAAATAAAACGATGCCGAAAGAAATTCGAAAACTTTCGATGAAACGAAGACTTCAAATTATCCCGTTTTGCCCCGCTGCGCCATTTTACCCCGCTCTCCCCTGTACTATGTAACGCCCGCCACTGCACAACTCTGCTGTATGTAATATAATATATATATAACATCTGTTCTTATATGTATGTACCAAAGCGCCAGGCGCAGGTGTTTCAAACGTAGGCACAATAATTATGTACGCATCATATGACGGATGGCGCCCCTTTTATTGTAGTGAGACAATGATCTAGTAAAAACCGCCGATCATCTAAGAATTTTTAACATAACATCTACGAAAAATTCTCATATATCCTAAAGACCTACAATTTATAGTATTGAATGGTCGTTTCTGTCGATATATTTATTTCTAATTAGTAGTGGAAAACTGGTGCATCACATGTGTCGTAAAGTCTGAGATTTTCTAAGAATTGTTACCATAGTATCTCCGAAAAATTCTTAGAAATCCTAAAGATCGAAAATTTATACTATCAAATGGTCGTTTCTATCGATATATTTATTTATAATCAGTAGTGCGAAACTAGTGCATCACATATGGTGGAAAATCTCATATTTTCTAAGAATTTTTACCATAACATCTCTGAAAAATGCTTATAAATCCTAAAGACCTAAAATTTATACTATCGAATGGTCGTTTCTATCGATATATTTATTTATAATTAGTGGTGGAAAACTGGTGCATCACATGTGGCGTAAAGTCTCAGATTTTCTAAGAATATTTACCATAATATCTCCTAAAAATTTTCATAAATCTTAAAGACCTAAAATTTAAACTATCGAATGAGCGATTCTATCGATATATTTATTTTTAATTAGAGCAAAACATACGTTCTCTTCCCTTCTTTCCAGTTTGACGCCGATCCCTTCTGTGCATCGTGGACCCATGTCCACGGGAACATTTCTCTCGATCAAGCCCAACTTTCAGTCCGAGCCGACGTCGGAGACCGGAATTTCCTCAATTTTGTTTAATAACATCGAGAGCTTTTCACTCTGAAGCTCCGTCTTTCTGTCCTGTGCGCAGACACGTGCGAACCCAACAGTCGGCGTAAGACTTGCACTCCTGTACCGAAATACTGAGGCACAAGTGCGCATTATACTAGAAAGCCAGATGTTCCCCGACGCACGCAACCTTTTCCATTATCAAACCCGCGTTATCGCTCGCCCGGGCCAACACACTCGAAGAATCACCATTCGATAAATATCTCCTGTACCTATTTCGAGCTCATCCGTTTTTAGTCTCCCGATCGAAAATTTTATTGCATTTCAATAATCGCGAAATAAACATATAAAAAATTTAAGTCCATCTGCGCGAATAAATGAGTTCTTCACGAACGATCGCGTTCCTTTTTTATTTTAAATTATTTATTTTTTTATTCGCACTATATATCATAGGCTTCAGCTTGCATACCTCCCGTTCGTATTTCAATCCAATACATTGTTATTTCCCCAATAAAAAAATTCCATTGCATTTCACTAAGCGAAAAAAACAACCTTCATTTACGCGAATAAATTATTCCTTCGGAAAACTTCCTTGTTTATTTATTTTTTTATTTTTTATTGGCACTTGTTTTTATTTATTTCTTTTTTCTTTCACACTATATAGGTTTCAGCTTGTATACCTCCCGTTCCTATTTCGAGCTAATGCGTTTTTAGTTTCTTAATAAAAAATTTGTTTGCACTTCAACATACTCAAAATAAAAAAATCAAATTAAAGTTCATCTTCGCGAATAAATTATTCCTCCGGAAAGCTTCCTCGTTCATTTATTTTAAAAAATTTCATTCGCAATTATTTCAATTTATTTCTTTTTTCCTTCACACTATATAAGTTTCAGCTTGCATACCTCCCATTCCGATTTCGAGCTAATACGTTTTTAGTTTCTTAATAAAAAATTTGATTGCACTTCAATATATTTAAAATTTTTTAAAAATCAAATTAAAGTTCAACTTCTCGAATAAATTATTCCTCCGGAAAGCTTCCTTTTATTCATTCAAAAAAATTCGCACTATCCCGACCACCCGAGCTTGCGAACAAGGATCCTCAGTAGTCAAGGTACGACCGTCGCTTCCACTCTCTCATTTTTTCACTAAAGCACCCCGAGACGAAATTTGCCTTTGACGCGGTGAAAAGCTACGTGTCCGCGCACACATCATGGGAAGAGAAGGAGACGCACGGAACTTGCCGTGTGTGGAAAAACACACGGAAACGCACACGGAGACTCCGGGGGATTGTTCCTCGTGTTACCCGGAACGGGCGTTACCCCGTCGTCGTGAGAGACGCCGGGCGAGGCTCTCGCTCGGCAGGACCCGGTGTGAGCTTGACAGATATCTCTCCCCCGTGCGAAAGCTCGTGTGATGTGTGCTGGTCGTTTTGAGTTGCCGGGCAAACTAGACCGCGGTGGCTACAACACTGCCAAAGCTTTTCCCCTACCTAATCCTCTCGCGATGCCTTCTGGCCACGGACCGCCTTTTCTCTCTCCTCCCCCCTCTCCTTCTCTAGAGCCTCTCCGTCACGTCTCGAGCAGGGAACTCCCGGCGTCTCGAACAACTATTTAAATCTTTTGTGGTTTGCCCCGCTCCGGCGAGTCTCGGCGGTTCCTTTCGTCACTTCGTCGTTTGGACTTTAATGGATCAATTTATTTCTCGATAAAAATGTACCTATATATAGTTGTATATTTTTTTTGGGGGGCATATTGTACGGATATCGGGGTTTAAGGGTGACGTAATTTTTTATGGAATGGTTATTGGACCTGAGCCGAGGAGACTGCGGAGGGAAAGGAGGCGGAGGGGATTGTGCAAGTGGATGGTGCAGAGTCCTGGCGGACGCGAGGCGGCAAGTGGAAAACGTCGGGAAACGATCGGACGCGGAAATACTTTTTTTTAATTTTGTTTATTCGATTTTTTGAACGGTTTGGCACAGTTGGATCTCTACCAGTCATAAATGTACCAGAAAACATCTCTCCTCAAATAACTCTATCGGAGAACAACCGAAGATTTGATGATTTTCGTCAAATCTTTTTGTCTTACCTCGTACCGAACTGCGTATATTAAAAAAAAAACACACACATTCGTAGATTTGACGCCCGATCGTATCTACAGAGCGGAGAAGCAAAGTAACATAGGGCAGACCCGGGATACTCGGCGAAGATTAGGAAACTGGTTGGGGAGTCGATATATTTTTTTTATAGGCAGATAAAGACCATCGCCCTGTGTGTGCCAAGCCGCAAATTGATACCTCGTAAAATAAACGGAAATAAAATTTAGATAATAAAACTAGAAGATGACGCAAGTAAGCTGATCTCCCTTGGCGTATAAAAAATAATTTATGGGCTATGTGTATATATCTAGTCGTTAAATAGACTCGAGAGAGACGGAGAATACTGGGAATTGAGATAAAGGTAAAATTACCGTAAGGAACCCGCTGGAAAACTCTTCCAACCAAACTAAAAACTAAACATCTGCTTCTATCGTCTTATAGTTAATTTTAATTTTTATCAAATTTTTCTCACTCTCGCGTCGACGTTTCCGGCTGTTGTTGAACAACCTCACGAAATACATTGATTTACACAGAATAAAAATGTATAAAGAATTTGAAATTCTGGGAAAGTCCTAAAGGTAAAAATTACAATTTTTTTAGATGAATTTTTATTGGTCAAATTGTTTTCGACTTATTATTATTAGACGACTTGTTTTAGACGAATTTTCTGCAAATCAGTGAAAAAAGCGGTTGGGTGATCAGACACAGACAAATACTGTGAATTTTTTTCGCCGGTGCTGAACAACTCTCTCGCCAAGTCTCGCTGCGCGCTGACTTGGCATAAGTTCGACAATAATAAGAGAAAATTACAAGTATTTCTTGATGGTGTAAAAATCTGAAAAAAAAAATCATGTATACTAAAGGTACTGAGAAGATTAGTTTTGCATAATAATAATTGGAAAATGTTATTAACAAATTCATCAGAAAATTAATTGGTTAACAAATTACCCGGCAACAAAACTTTTTTTTTATGAAAATGATTCGTTTATTTTTCTGAATACGTATGAATTTT
>JAPYZD010006024.1:0-15229 GCA_030522725.1 Ichneumoninae sp. B BG-2022a | reverse complement strand
AAAATTAGTCTTTTCAGTGCCTATAATAAGTATGAATTTTTTCAGATTTTTATAACATCGGGAAGTGTTTGCAATTCTTGCCCAAATTTCTCGAATTTACACGAAATGAACACCACTTGCTGGAGCTACCTTCAGGTGGAGCTTCAGACTAGTCGAATGAGTTTTGTTAAAGTCGTTTATACAAACTTTTAAACATCTAATAATTATAGCGGATGGTTATTTTTATCGCTGCGGATGTCTTTAACCTAGAAACACATTAGTTGCAATGGATTTGCAAAAATATTAACTTGTTTGTGGTGATTTTCGATGAGGTAGATATTCGTTAAGTTTTTTGAAAGAATAGTCCGTAATTTTTACGAGATTTTGATGAATTATGGCTCATTCTCGTCCTTGAAAGATCCTCCACGAATTCGCCATTCAGATATTCGATAGTATTTTCCGTTTAAAAAATGACAGGCTTTTATTTATCCGTTGGGGAAATTCCTTAGTAAAAAAACAGCTGACAGTTTTTAAACGGAAAATACTAGCGAATATCTAGACGGTGAATTGGTAGAGTATCTTTCGAGGAAGAGAATGAGCCGTAACACATCAAAATCGAGCAAGAATTATGGATTATTCTTTGAAAAAACTGAACGCATTTGTACATTTTCGAAAGTTAGCACAAACCAGTTCATATTTTTGCAAATCCATTGCAATCAATGTTTTCCTATGTTAAGGACATCTGCTGTAATACAAATAACCATTATTATAATAAATGGATGCGTAAAATCTTGTATAAACGACTTTAAAAATCTACCACTCATTTGCCTTGTGTGAAGCGCTCCAACCTCTTTAATTAGTATCGATTCTGTTCGCGGGTGGAGGGTCGAGCGGAAACGTTCCTAAATTTTCTTCGTTCAGTAGAATCGGTGGAATTTACGATTCACCATACGATCATTCGATGCTTCAACGAACCAGCTCGAAGCTTGAACAAGGGAGCAAAATGGTTACAATATTTCTCGAAATCGGTAGAATTTACGATCCACGATACGACGGTCGGACAAAAATTCGATCGGATCAATAGGCCATTGTGCGGGCCTCGAGGGCTTTTTATGATACGCTTCCCTCTTATCGTTTTCCTCGAGCTTCGTAGACACATCCGGCTAAAAATGCGGCGATACAAAGGAAATTCCTCGGGGAGTGTATTAGGATTCGAGACCGGTATACGATAACTTGGCGGTGCGTGTGGGTTGTTTTATGGCCTGTGGAGCTTCTATGATTCAGGCCCGCACGAGCTCGGGGCCCCGGAGTGCCTTTTACCGTTTATGGCCACAAAAAAGTCGTTGTGCGGATGATGAGCCGAGTCGGCGCTGCGGATCAATATCGATCACGATCTGTCGCGCCTCTTCCAGCGGGTAGAGGCGAAAAGTCTAACGTTGATTGATATACGTAAAAATGTGATTTCTGGGTAGAAATTTCAAGGCCGGATTTTTCTACACACTTTGCCTGGTAAAACAGGACTCTAACTTGAAATTGCAGGAACCTGCTTTACCGACCTCGCAACGGATAACATTCCGGCAGTGAGCTAGTTACCATCTACAGATTCCTTCACGATCGACGGACGGTATTGAAATTTGAAGCGTTGAATAAACGCACTTGCTGCTCTCTGATGGAAAAATGAAGGAAACCAAAGACGGACTAAGCGTATTTATCATCGGCGAGAGAGCGACTCTCCTCGGACTTTGATTCTTAACAGAGCAATAGCCTCGGAAGCGATTAACGTTTTTTTTTTATTTGACTGCCCCAAATGGCCGTTTGCCGAATCAGATAGTCGTGATCGAGACAATGAATGTCACAAAATCAATTCCGACGGAAACGATTACAAAAATGATTCATGATCTTATTTTACAATGGACTCGCGGACTTGGAACTTTTACTCGAACTCGATGACGCTTACCGTCGGGCATTTCTCTTGTCACGTACATATTTTATGAGAAATGTTTTATCGACCGACCGATGCGATGGATCGTGTCATGCAATCGCAACAGCACGTCGGGCAAGCGTGGAAGACTGACGTTGATAAATTAATCATGAACGTTCGGACGGTCATTGACAGCGAAATTGAGTCATTCGTACCGAAGATTCGATAGATTTGTTCGCTTCATCGATCAAACATCGACGCAGCGAAAAAGATACATCGATGACTTAACGCCGAAGAAAAACAAATTATTTCAATTCTTAGAATTCCGTACGGGATTGAAACGATGACACGTCACCTTGACATTCTTGCGGTCATTGTTTCAATATCGTATAGAATTTTAAGAATTCAAAGTGTAATTGAAATAATTTTTTTTCTTTGGCAGCTCGCAAGATTTTTGTCCAGTGTGTCTTTTTTTATTATTCTAATGATAATCATTGAGTGATAATTTTTTTCCTAAGTGATTATCATTTTCAAAATCGCGTACTCGAGGCTCCGAGCGTTTTGATCTCGGTCGTTCTATTCGAAGACGATAAGGCTTGGGCAACGCCTGGTTTCTCTCACCTTGTTTGCCCCGCGATTGCGGCACCGAGAAAATGTATCTAAGTCGTACGGAGCGATATCGCTAGCTGTTTGTCTTATCAGTTATCAGATTAAAAAAAAAAAAATGAGACTGTACTTGCCGTTCCGTTATCTCGACGGTGCTCGATTCGGAGCTCGCGGGAGATTGCAATGGCAACGAAAAGTCTCGAATTCACCGTAGCTGGCACTTTTTTTTCAATTCGACGTGAATTATTAAATATCACTATGCAATAACGGAGGCCAGGAATATCGAATGTCGCGGAATCCATTCACGCGAGGCCTCCTCGCCTCTGCAAAGGCCATTGGAATTATAGTCACCTACATAATTTACCCGGATAATAGTGAGCGGCCATAAGTGTTCCCGCGAAGTGGTCGGACTGATGGAGCTTCCAATGGCACATTAACGGTCCATTATCGACGAAGGAAGTCGCGAGTTACACTCGACGAGAAACAAAGAAACGGCGATAAGTTTGAACTCCGCGTTCTTCTCCGCCTCGCAGCGATGTCGAACAAAAAATGGGTGCACTCTCGTTCAAAAAATGCGTCGCACGACCACTTCCGGTCGTCTGCGTACGAACGAGGTGTGCTTTTCGTGGAACGATGCACACGGGTGTGACGCAGTTTAATTGTTGGAATAAAGCGCGCCCGTTGCCACGTGCAGTTTATTGAAAAATGATTATTATCAGATGTCATTTATTTATTTTTTTAACTTACATGCAATGCAATTACTAAAGAATAAAAAAAGCGATTCATCGAATGAGTTACACTCAATGCGGGAAAAAACTACGATAAGTTTTAGCTCCTCCTCGCCGCGAAGTCGAACAAAAATGGGTGCATTGTCGCTGAAAAAAAATAAGTCTGGAGATCACTTCCGGTCGTCTGCGTATCGAGGAGGTGTGGAATTTGAGGAACGATGTGCTCGAGTGTGAGGCAGTTAACACTGTCAAAATAAATTGTAAATTGAATATACTGGAAATTGAAATTTGCTTAAATTACTTACATTAATCGAACATTAATGCACTTTTATTGTAAAATAAAAATACGAGATATTAAAATTGGAAATCGAGATATTAAAATAGAAATTTTACTGTAAAATTGCAACACACATGTGCTTGAAATTTCAGAAACTGTTTATGTAAAAAAGCTTCCAATACCGTTCATTAATTTTCAAACAAATTTTTTTACAGTGAATCTATCGCAATAAAGCACGACCGTTGCCATGTGCGATTTATTGAAAAATTATTACTCATTACCAGGTGCCATTTATTTTTTATATATATTTTTTGCTTACTTGAATACAATGCAACTAAAGAACAAAAAAAGCAATCCATCGAATGAGTAACGCTCGACGAGAAACGAAGAAATGACGATAATTGTCCTCGTTCTTTTCCTACTCGTCGCGAATTCAAAAGGAAATGGGTGCACTGTCGCTAAAAAAAATACGTCTGAAGTTCACTTCCGGTCCTGCGCGTATCAACGAGGTGTGAATTTCGAGGAACGATCTTCACGATTGTGACGCAGTTAAATTGTTGGCATAAAGCGCACCCGTTGCCACGTGCGATTTATTGAAAAATTATCACTCATAGCCATTTTTTCTTTATACATAAGTGCAATGCAATCCCCGATGAATGTAAAACAGTGATCCATCGAATGAATGACCAGTCCGACATGTTCGCGGAAATGAAAAACCGCGAATGACAAAAGCTAAAAGAAACGACGATAAGTTTCAGCTCCTCCTCACCGCGAACTCTATCGAAAATAGGTGCACTCTCTTTAAAAAATGCATCGCATGACGACTTCTAGTCGTCCGCGTATCAGCGAGCTGTTCATTTCGAGGAACGATGTACGCGCGTGTGACGTAATTAAATTCTCGGAATAAAGCGCGCCCGTCGTCACGTGCGGTTTATTGATTAATGATTACTCATTGCCAGGCGCCATTATTAGAATTATTATTATTTTAATAACTTAAGTGCAAGCAATTACCGAAGAATGAAAAAAGCGGTCCATCGACTGAATGGCCAGTGCGACATGCTCGCTGGATGTGGAAAAGTGTGATTCCCACGGATATCGACCAGTGCAAAGATCGATTTATCGATCGATTCGACGGAACAAGATCGAGAGTGGAGGATCAATGATCGTCGATGACGGCTGCCGCGCGCCGATCTTATTTATGATTCTGAGAAGGTCGACTTCTCCGGCAATAGTAGAAACGGCCAGGAGGCTTTCAACGGAGTCAACCTTCACCTGCGCACGAGTCCCACGGGGTCAGGGTCCAGACGCAGAATCTGGTATTTCCCGTCTCGCGAGCTAAAATTAAAAAAAAAAAAAAAAAATCTTGGAGAACAGTCACGGGACTTTTGGAGATCGTATCGCATGTACTCGGTGGAATATCGAATGCGTGCTGAATATTTGCTCGGCTAAATTGCGGCACCGCTCCGTGGACCTTGTGGATTTCACCGACGATGCAACAGTAGAGCGTCGATTCACCGAAGCGTTTCGTTTTTGAGTCGATCTCATTGCCTCGTCCACGGAAATGTAGTTTGTCGGTAATACAGGTTTCTATTGTTGCTTCGAATAGTTCGGTAAGATTTTAATATTAAAATTAACGAATTGTAACATTGAAAATGACTAATTTTGATATTGAATTTAACTAATTTTAAGATTGCATTTAACGAATTTTAATATTGAAATTAACTGATTTTAATTAATTCATAAATCTTACAGCTTTTTCAGAAAAAAAATTAGTCACGTTTAATCCCCCCCTCGCCCGTTCCCGGACAATCGAGGTTTTATTGTAAATCGATATAAAATTTAATCCGCCGAAAAGAGACGCGAGAAACCATATCCAATCTGATTTACACGCCGAAGACCTTGCGAACGGTAACCGACACGTTATTCCCGGCATTTCCTTGGTAAAATAACGATTTATCGATTCCGGCATCGGACCTCGATAATTTTATTCAGCACCGGTATTCAAGGTGATTCAACGTGTTACTTTCCATTCGGTGAAGTGCGTTCTTCCGACATCGAATCGGCGGAAAAACAAGAATCGGCAGACCAAGAATCGACCGATTTATCGGCGATTCGCAGTTTCCCGCGTATTCTTTATGAAAATTGGATCGAGCGAGAAACGTTCGCCGCTGACGCAAACTTTGCATACGTATCTGGCGAGGTTGGGACCGGGCACACGTCATGTCCGATTGCGACACGCGGTCCCAGGTAACCCACGCTATCCTCGTTGTCGGGCAATATAACGTCGACGCTATGCGCGCGTGTGTTTTCTTCTACCTATCTCTTCGCGCTTGCCGACTCGGCCTGAATTATCACTGTTACAAAACCCGCGTAATCGTACGTTCGCGTCGGTGAACTAGAATGATATATTGTTGCTGATCGCTCCACAAATTCATGTACAAACCTCGATTCGCTTTCCATCGGAAGGTAGGGTAACAGTAAGAATGTAACAGTAAGACGTCCCAGTCGCCGGACACTCTTATGCAGATTTGATTCTTTCCGAATTGAAGTATTAGAAATTTAAATTGATATGACTAATCGGATCTACAAACATTATGTGACGCACAGAAAAAAGTTATAGAAGAATTAAGCCTAAATTATTGACTATTGTTGCATTTTGTTAAAAGGTAGACGATATTGTGTCCGGAAATTGGCACAAGCGTTACTACATCCGCGACCCAGTCGTCGGACACTCTTATGCAGATTTGATTCATTCCGAATTGAAGTATTAGAAATTTAAATTGATATGACTAATCGTATCGACACACATTATTTGACGCACAGAAAAAAGTTATACAAGTTTTAAGCCTAAATTATACTTCGTTGTTGCATTTTGTTAAAAGGTCTCTTGTCATTTTGACGTTTCGACTCTCTTGTCTCTTGTTCTTCCATAATAAAAAAAATTCTTTTTGTAAATAATCGATGCGTTTTGTAAACTAGAAAGCGTCAGCTTCACATTGGTTTCAGTTATTTTCACAACAGATTTGTTATTGACCAATTAATAACTGCTGGAATCTGGGGATGCTCTTAACTGTTCCAGCATGTGTACATTTACCTTACAAATATTTATTTCGGACACGAATGAGACAAAAAGCCTTAGTGAGCTATAGGGGAGACCGGGGCAAAATGGCACAACGGGGAAAAACGGGCAGTGACGGTGAAACGGAGTTTTCCAATAATTTTTGGATGTCCCATTTTGTCCCAGCGATACATCCGGATTTTGCAATCCATCTTGCCCCACGTATCACCATCGCCACCATCCAAAAGTTATTGGAGAATTGCGTTTTGTCTCATTATCCCGTTTTGCCCCGCTTGCCATTTTGCCCCGCTCTCCCCTAATGACGCATTGACGCGGACAGTTCTACAAATTAATCTACAAAGCTCGACTCGGTTTGCATCGGACGGTACGAGTATTTTTTTCAGATACGGATGAGACAAAAGTCTTGGGGCCAAAAATCTCGCGAGCGACTTTCACCGATTTTATTTATTGTCGAAAAAACAATACGTTGTCCCCCTCTCGAAATCGGATGCGTTTTCTCTTTCGTTCGGAGTACTACGGGGCTGCGTTGCACCACACTTGTGCACCGCTGGCGCCTCTCGTCGCCGATGTTATTCAGCGGAGTCCCCCGAGAGCGACGCAACGCATGTTTCTTCTGCCTCTCTCCATCTTCTCGTTTGTCTTGCGCTCTGTCCCCTCTCACTCGTCATTCGCGTACATATGTTTTTTGCGCCGATTCTCTGACGTTCTTGAACTACTAACGTCAGCGGCGCTGGGAGAGAATCTCGGCTCCGACTCGGAGGCGCAAAGTTCTCGTCGGTTTTTTGCTCCTCTCTTACCGATCGAATATACCTCGACAGGGCAAAAAAGAACCAGTCGGGTCAGTCGATGCGCGAGGTACTTATTACTGCAGTACTTGCAGTAGAACAATTATTATCAATTTCTCAATAACAAAAACAATCTGCTTTTAAAAAGTGACAATTCTTTGAAGAATTATATTCAGATCTGGGAATTTTTCGACGTTGTCGGAACAACGTTTCGAACTATTAACTACCGAAGAATTCTCGATAAAAAATTGTGTGGCCAAAAAAAAAAAAAAAAACAAAATTAAACAATATTTTTTCCTGAAGTCGATTAACGTAAATCATAATTTGTCTCCCGTTGGTGCTCTTATTAAGACATACGATTTATTAAGGCATTAAAAAAAATCCGAGTTTAGAATATAAACCGATCGAATACACCTCGACAGTGCAAAAAAGAACCAGTTGGCTCAGTCAATGCGCGAGGTATCTATTACTGCAGTACTTGCGGTAGAACAATTATTATCAATTTCTCAATAACATTTACAAAAAACCGCTTTTAAAAAATGACATCCTTAAAAACAATTATATTCAGTTCTAGGAATTGTTCGACATTGTCGGAACACCGTTACGAACGATCAATAATGAAGAATGCTCGATAGAAAATGTTGTGACAAAGAAACAAAACAAAATTAAACATTACTTTTTTCTCAAATCGCTGAACGCCAATCATAATTTATCTCCCGTCGGTGCTCTTATTAAGACGTGCGACCTATTAAGGCATTTAAAAAAAAACCCGAATTTGGAATGTAGAATATAGAATATCCCATACTTCCGATAACTGTTACACTTTTAATAGCGGTTCCTTTTTGTCTCTCGGTGGTGCTCCACTGCGAGGTTCTCCGTAACTGGCCAGCTGGCTGGCAATGTCATTGTCGCAGCTGACGATTGCCCGCGAAACTCGTCGTGTCCGGGAAGTTGGCCCATTAAGAGGCGAATCATTTAACATTTCCACCAGTGCTATAGGCATCGGCAGCAGCAGCGGCAATTCGTCTGCCCGCACCCGCGCCAATATTATACCTCTGCTTGCTCGCGCATCTCTCTGTATGCCCGTTGCGTGTCCGTATCGCGTGGGCGTAACGTAATACCTTCGCGCCAGTACGCACCGCTTGATTGCTTCTCATTTGTGTCATTTTATTCGGCAACGCGAGCCCACCGAGCGTTCCCCGCTTCCCGGTGCGGCCTCACAGATATAGACAAGTTGTTTTTAAATAATTACGCGTGTCTAGTCGCACTACGTCTCTTACCATTTGCGTGTTTTTGCATGACGTCCGTGGACCAGAGTCCCCGCGGCGTTCTATCCGACGCTCGCGCCGCTGACGTAGAAGAAACGTCCGTAGAACAAAACCTCCGCATCCGAGATCAGTTGTAAATAAGATTTGTTCGAGCGAAAGGAGACACAGCGCGGAGAGATCCCTCGCGTTTCTCGAATAAAAAGTCACGGGTGAGATCGCTATAACGACCGTCTTCATCATCACGGAACATGTCCATCAAGGGACCGCGAAGATTTGCGAGTTTGCACACAACGGAGATGCTTAAGGTCGTTACTCACCGATACTCCCAGATACTCACAAATGCTCACAGATACTCACAAATACTCACAAATACTCACATATTCTCACAAATACTCATAAATACTCACATATTCTCAGAAATATTGACATATTCTCACAAATATCAGATACTCACAGATACTCGCAGATACTCGCAGATACTCGCAGATACTCACAGATACTCGCAGATACTCGCAGATACTCGCAGATACTCGCAGATACTCACAGATACTCGCAGATACTCGCAGATACTCGCAGATACTCACACATACTCACCAATACTCACAAATAGGGGGGACCGGGGACAATTGTACTCACAAATATTCCCAGATGCTCCCGGATACTCACAAATACGCGCACGGGTCCTCACTGATACTCATAGCGACTCACACGGATACTCACAAATATTAACAAATACTCGCATGAGATTTGTTCGAGCGAAAAAATTATACCGTGGAGAGATCCCTTTCTTGCGTAAAAAGGCCCGGTTGGAATTGCGATAACGAGCCTCTTTACCATCTAGAAACATGTCCATCAACGGACCACGAAGATTTGCGAGTTTGCATAAATAGAGATGTTAAAGTTTATTCGTGGAATGGTTATTATTTTTTTTCCAGGTCCTGCTATCCGAGTGACCCTGCTCGGGAACATTGGCAATCGCTCGGATTATCTTGGCTCGCAATCTACGGAGGAATTATTGTTATCCTTTTTTTCAGTGCATGCGAGACTCTTTCTTTCCCTTTTAAATATTTTTTATTTATCCTTTCGCGTTACTCGAGCAGTATTTCTGCGATACGTTAAAATCATTTTCTTTTTCAACATTCAATTACTATTTCTGAACGCGGATAACAACGCGAGTCGCGCGCTCGATGTATGCTTCTTATCTGCACGATTCGCGCTCTTATCTACGCTCCTCGGAGCACGGCTTATCAAACTTTCAATAAAACTTTCGAAAAAACCTCGTCTCGCAGTTCGAGATATATATATATAATGGTTTCGCAAAACCTGATTTCTCCGTAATTTTCCCGGCGCCACCCACTTCGCGATTGCGGGACTGAAATTCTCTGCACGTAGCCTTTGTTTAATTCGCTGTTGCCCAATTTTTTATTTTACGCGGGGCTTTGAATATTTTTGAAACATGTTCTTTTTTTTACGGAGAACGTCGAAGCATTTTACCTTTGATAAATTCTTAATAGAGAAGTGAAACATTTTTTAGTAGTTCAAGGATTAAGAATTTTCTTTTAAAATTGTCTGCACGTAGCTTTTGTTTAATTCGCTGTTGCCTAATTTTTTATTTTACGCGGGACTTTGAATATTTTTGAAACATGTTTTTTTTTTTACGGAGAACGTTGAAGCACTTTGCCTTTGATAAATTCTTAATAGAGAAGTGAAACATTTTTTTAGTAGTTCAAGGATTAAGAATTTTCTTTTAACTTTCGTAATAACGTTTTAAAAATACTCAGCAGCTATTATTTGCAAATTGGATCTTCCCGAGTAGAAAATACGCAATGTTCCTTGCCCGACGCAAAATGTACCGCTAGACCGCTTTGCTTTTTTTTGCACTCCAGATCGAGAGAGTATCGGTAGGTCGAGTGATCGACAACATTGGCGAAGTTGCAGCCTGAATTGCAACGTGGGCAGTTCGAGCTCACTCCTCGTCTCGTTTCCTTAAAAGAAAAGGCACCGGGCTCGTTGACTTGCCTCCTCGAGCGAGGTACGTCACACTTGTCTCGCTGCTCGCTACTCCCCTGTCGTTAACCTTTATTGCCTAATGCATATGCAATTCCAGTCGGATCTGTAACACGCGATACTTTGTTCTTCTCCCTGACTCGCTTCGATTCGTCCCACTTACCGTAAAAAAGAAATATATATATATATATATGCGAATACATTTTTTATCCGATCGCAGGTAGCGACATTGTCGTAGGTCGAAAAGATTTACGCAGCGTTGATTCAAAGGTGTATATATAAGGTTTAGGCATTGACATTTTTTCTCTCTTTGACTTTACACTTTCGCACCGCGGTCCCAAGATCGACTGACCACATCGCCAGTTTTACAAAGAGTCAGACTTCGATCCTACATATCAGATGATCGAAACCGGATTATTTTTTTTTCTCTATTGTAATTGGAGTTTCGACCTTTTGACCGTGCTGGCCAAATGACCGAAGATGACACACAATAATCGAAAAATATATCCCTAATACATCAAACAGAGCTGGGCAAAGTACAAAAAAATACTTAAAGTACAAACTATAAAGTATCACAAGTAAGTACTTGAAGTATTTCGCAAGTTCTTTTTCCAAGTACTTTTCGCAATTAGCTTCGTAGCGTTATTATCTAGGCTTTAAAAAACGGGTCAAATTATTTGCACATGGCTTCTGAATTGTAAAAAATCGCTAATTGAAATTTTCGTAATTCGTCGTTTTGAGTCTATGTTTAATATATTCTTCACATTCTATTTGTCATAAAGAAATGTTATAACAAACACGGTCAAGGTCCCTTCTTGTACTTTGTCGTTTCTTTAAATGGAAATTTTTATATATAAATAAATAAAAAATTCTCATTGAAATAATACTTATTGAAAAGTTTAGACAGAGGATTATATGTTGATAGAAACAGGAACTCGTGCTACTCCTCGAGCATCTCTAATGCGAGTGTGTATTCAAAAAGTACTTCTATTTTGTACTTATAATTAAAAAAAAATTATTTTGTTGTCGGGCCGAACCCTTTTACATATTAAATTGACAGTTCAGATAACAACAATTATCGTTAAAAAAGAACTTTAAGTACTAAAAAGTACTTTTGTACTTCAAGTACGTACTGGAAGTACCAAACGAGTACCTGGTACTTAAAGTACCGCCCATCTCTGATACGAACAATATTTATCTCAAAAAAATGTTGTATAATCCGCATATATTAAAAAAAAAAAAAAAAATTCCCATAAATCAGATTTCCCTACGGCGATACGACTTACCTTCGATCAACAATACTTAATACCTTGCGTCGAACCTTCGCGATGCTCGGTTCGACTTAAATATCAATACATCAAAGTCTCCCAATCATTAATCCCCAAAACACCCAAAGAGCCGTAAAACTCGAACCGCCCGAGGAGTAATTTTTAATTATCACACGTCATCCTCCGCGAGCGATTGCGTCAGACGGCAAAACCGGAAGTGCGGACGGTCCGCCACGGCGCGGACGAGCACAACTCGGCGAGTTTGTATGCTCGCCCAGTTAATGACGCCCCGGTCTTTTATCCGCGTTAATGCGCCACTCTGACCGACGAGATTCAGTTCCCTCGAGAACTTTTCCCCGCGAGATTAAGAAGAGACTTCCTGATCGGAGCTTATGACACTCGGTCGCTTCTCGACTCAACGAGACCGCCTCGCTCTCCGGCCTTCGAGCCACCTCGCGCCGCAACACCCGGAAGACCAAACACGGTAAACGAAAGAGCTTCCACGGGAGACCAGGATGTTCGATAAGAGTATACGTAGCCCGGGGCTAAATTGCCCGGCTGAATTCCTTCCTTTCTTCCACCGGCGTCGTTCCCGGTTCGCCGATAAGGCAATTGGCGAACGAAGGTCTCAACGGGTGGCAGAAGTCAACGGTGCAGCGGCTATGCGGGCTCTCGTGATTCCGCCCGACGTACCTCGCGAGGAACGTATCTTCCTCTACCTTACGAAACATACAAACAGCGACTTCCCGAGAGTCTTATCAACTCGGGCAAAATAATCTTCTTTCTGGCTCCGGTGCGACGCTAAAAGTAGAACGAGACTGAATTTATAACGAAGCGACGGTGGCGGGATTATACATCGGGGCAGGGAAGAGATGCGAGGTGGTGGATGGGGAATATAGCATTGTGCGTCTGCCTCGTGTGGTTCCCGGTGCGGGAGGATTTAGCACTGACCTAGGGAAGAGGCCTCGAGGTCGCCGATGGCACACATTCCGAGCTGGTCTATATTAAGTTAACTGCCTTCGTACTGTAGCTGCCGATTGGTCCGGCCCGCAGGCACCGACGTATTATAGGTATGCACGACGTACGCTCGCGACGCTCACTCGTGCATGTAACGTACCGCAGATACGCACGTACGTGTTGCCGAGAACTGGACCCGCGACGACATAGGGCACAGGCTATGCCAATTGCACGCATCCGCAAATTTGCCACCAACTCGCACGCTTATGCTATAGAGTTACTTTGCTGATCTACCACCTAAGTGGCTCCTGCTCTCTCGCCTATCTTTCTCTAAGACAACGCGTACACATGGCGCGCACTGCGACCTACGCGGCATGCCAAAATTTCGGACGCGAGCATCACATAGCACACTCGGCGGATCAACGATTAAGTCATTGTTGAGTTGGAGCGAGGTAATAATTTTTACGTTTGAAGAAGATTTTTTTTCATGGTTCAAGGATTTGTTTTATTGTTTTTCTAGGTATTTTTATTATTTTTTTTATCGGTGAGACGATTCGTTGAAAACATGTATTGTAAAATTTGGTAGAGATAAATTGTGGATTGCGTCAATGGAGAAACGTTTTTTTTTTAAATATGTATGGACTTTAATGGCTTCACGGAAAAATATGTAATTCATGCAAAAACACCCAAAAAATTATTTATAATTCGTATAAATACTTATTTTTATTAAATAAATATTTATTTAAACCAAATAACTATTTATTTGCAGGTGCCAGTCAAATAAATTATTTTTCTGAGTGAAGAAATATACATATTATTTTTTCAACTCTGATTACAATGCATAAAATTCCATGGAGAATTGAAACGACAATACATCATCTTGAACCCTCACGGTTATCATGTCAATCTCCCATGAAATCGTGACAACTATCAGCAGAGTCGAGGCAAAAATATATACTTTTCTGGTATTCCGCGAGCAAACAGTTCTCGAGTCGTTGACATTTTTTCCAGACGGTTTAACATTTTTTTAAACGCAATGATACGATTTGTTGAAAAAAAGAATTGTAAAATCGGAATCCGAAGATCCGTTTAAACAATTTTCGTTAAATAAGTGACAAACTCGTGTGTTCACGTTTAAATAATACAAACCTGTCATTTTATTTTCCGCGTCATTAACAATTTTAGTTTGCACTTCTGAAAAATAAAAACTACTGAAAATTAACAAATAAAAAAATTGTAAACATGTGCGGGCAATAAGTTGTAAACAGTACAAACTTTTTTACTCAGTACTTGCGGCAAAAATAAAAACATTAATTGTTTTTATAACCTCTAGTTACAACCCAAAAAATTCCACGAAATGATTGAATCGCTAACACATAATTTCTAATCCTCCACACTCATGGTCTCGATCTCCCCGGAAATCGTGACAACTATAAGCACAGTCCGAATAAAAATATACAAATACCCGTCGTCCCGCGAGCGACTTGACATTTTTTTTCGTGTCGTAGTCCCGAAGAGATCCGAAAGTCCAGTTCGCGGATAACCCTTAACGATAACGGCGCGTTATCTTCGTTGTTCGTTCGGTCGCGGGTGCTATGAATAGCCTCGTCGACGATTTAATTCCGTGGCACCGAGCGCACACACGTACGACACTCGGTGGCATCTCCGGAGCGATCCAGCGTAGCTCACAATTACGAATTGTAGGTGAATTAATAGCGCAGCGGTATCCGAGCTGTTGACTCGAAACGCTGCGTCGCATCGAGAGTTATCGCGCCCCTCCGAATAACGCGCAACTGGCTGCAAAACTGTTTGTGTGTATCACAACATCCGTTTAATGCCCCGGTGCGAGTGCAGCACTAAACACCCGGTGGACCGCTTGACGAGAAGATCAACAACGAACGAAGGACAAGTGTAGTCGATTGGACACGGCGAAAACTCGCCAATCATAATCGGCGTTGGGTAATACGCGACAATGTACATACATATACATATATAGATATATTGGGTATTGTGTGTTACACCGATCCCCTAAGGGTTACGGGCTCCTTCACTTTCTTCCTCCTCCGTCCTTATCCGCGGTCACCGGTTCGATTCTTGGGCCCGAAAACTTCGTCGCGCCCCGTCAGGTGTCAGTAGTCCCGGACATACGGATATAGTCGTAGTTCGTACGTCCTATCTCCGGAGCTATGTCCCCGTCGGTTTTCCTTTCACCCACGGGCCTTCAGTCTCGGGAATCGAACCCGCGACACCTTTTTCGCAGTCTTTCGGTTTCCCATACCGAGGCGCTGGTCCTTTCCTCTGGACCTACTATTATAGTGGGTTCCGAACCACTTTTTCGCAGATAAAAACACCAC
>JAPYZD010006023.1:0-16624 GCA_030522725.1 Ichneumoninae sp. B BG-2022a | reverse complement strand
TTTCAGATTTTTTTCTCATCGAGAAGTGTTTGTAATCTTTGTCTTTTTTCTCTCGAACTTAGGCGGCGTCAGTCATTGTGCTAGTACTACCTTAATGTACTGCACCCGAAGTTTCTATGCAAAAACTGGTACATTAAATTTAATGTCCAATTATGATGAACAATCAATACACTTTTTCAATGAAATTAAAGTACTTTTATAATAAAATCAAAGTAAAAAGACTAAACATTAATTTTCCTAAAAATTGTCCATGAAATTTAATATACCAGTTCATGCATACAAATTTCCAGTCCCGGACATTAAATTCCATACGATTTTTTTACCACGTAACCGACGCGATCTGTTGATCCTCTTCGACGTTATGCGTGACGTGTTTTTTTTTGCTTTTCTTTTTCTTTGACACGTATGTCTGTCAGATCCAATGTGGCAACGATCACGATCCTTGTTATCTATTTCATAGATACAACTCGTCGCTCGGTAATGATACAGCGGTCGATCCAAGCTTTGATTATGCAGTTGGGTAATCCAATAATAGTTGACCCGATGATACCTTTCGCAAGCTGCCCTTAAGACTCGTGAATTTATTACGAAGACGAGTGTCCGATAATTTAGTAGACGTCAGAGGGCTCGTCAAAAAATTGACGAAACACGTTTTTTTTTTTAATTTAAAAAATGTTTAAAAAAACAGCCTGGAATTTTTCTGAAAACGTCGCTCTTAACCGAAAGTCCCGTCCATGACCCACAGTGGCCTTTACTCTATTTGACACTCGAATCAACCCTCCTCCATTCATTACCGACAGTCCGTCACAAACGGAACGTAGCGATACGTGCCAAAAATAATTCCTGAGATAGAAAAGGAAAAAGTATGTTCACAAAAAAAAAAAAAAAAATAAGAGGAATGGTACTCTCTCGAAGAGTTGAGTATCGAAAGTATTATAATTGAGTATGTTAAAGAATTGACTGTTCGACAGAAGCATAATGGCAAATTGGTGAAAAATTCGTAACGGTACTAAATCAACGTTTCACCAAGTTGAATAACGCTAATTACGATTTAGAAAAAGAAAGTGCGAGTATAAATCGAATGATGCGTGGGGCGAAGGAGGGGTGGCGGGGCGAGTGGAGGGGGGAGGGGATTATAATATAGTAGAAAGTGGTTCGATATATAGCCACAAACATATGACCCAAAGAGAATATGCCATAGACAAGGGGAACGACGAAAAAGAGCAGCTATAATCAAACATTCGGTATATTCGAAATCTCGAGATCGTTATCTGTCGGGTGATTGCTTCGGAATAAATTATGCCGCCCGCACGGGGGAAAGAGTCGCGGTGAGAGTCTCACGGGCGCCCGCACACAAACGTCGGGAACGACGTTGATCAAAGCCTCGGGGGTCAAAACATCGATCCGATCTTATAGACCAGAGGAGACACGCAAAACGACGCGTAAGAGTATTTGTAACAAGCCCGTGCGCGAACATTGGCGCCAAGTGCCAATGAACATTTCCATAGGATAACAAAGTTGAAGCAGCTTGCACCCAGAAAAAAAAATTATTTGACGGCCACCGTTTATTTGGTTTAAGTAAAATATTTATTTGATTTAAATAAATATTTATTTTAATTAAGTAAGTAGTTACTTAAACCAGCTGTACAATACGCAAAATACTTAGGAATACATATTGACCAAAATTACATTTTAATCACCATTTGCAGCAATGTAAAAACCGGTCTACACAAAGAGCCGCACACTTTTGCAAAAATACCTTTAAACACCGCGAGATACACATAAAACACTTAACCAAGATGTACAAAGCTATATGCAGACCCATCCTAGAATACAGCAGCATTCAATAAGGCACTGCTGAAACCTCAATAAGGTTAAACTGCTGAAACCTGCGCAATCCGGCGCTTGACACGTATGCGACACCCGGCAAATCCACTATATAATCCTAGAAATACTCTCCTCTACGAACTTTCGGGCATTACTCCTATAAAAACCAGAACACAGGAACTATCTAGAAGATTCGCTAAGATGCAAATACAGAATATAAAACCGCTTTGTATACAACTCGAAGAAAATGTACCACGTAGATTTAAATATCCCATTCACACAACATATCAACAATTAAAAAATAATGTTCAATGAAATAGACAACTGAAAATTTACTCTTACAAATCAGTAAGAGTTACATTCACGCAAGCAATGAAACGCCAAAGCAACGTTCTAATATTCATGGCTGAAGCACTGCGGTCGATGGCCAATTGGCAATATACTGTATAGATGTAACGAGAAAAGTTTATTAGGTTAAAAAAAAGCTGTTACATGTTATGTATTATTAATAAACTCATTACTACTAGTTACTTAAATGGAATAAATATTTATTTAAATCAAATAAATATTTTACTTAAACCAAATAAACGGTGGCCCTCAAATAAATATTTTTCGGGTGTGAGTGGCGATCGAACAATAAAACGGCGTTTGTCTCTTGCGTATGTAGGAAGTCACTTGGCGCGAGAGAGCATTCAGCATTGCACGAGACACGAGAGTGAACAGCCATTATGAAATGTTCACTCGTCCCGCCGCGTTTATGCCTTAATAACATACCGCGGGATAGCTCGTTTTATTAACGAGACTCTCGGAGATTTTACATAGTAGTCACGTAATAACGATGCAATTGCTCGCGTCAAAGGTGTAAACATACCCGGTTCGGACCTGTTGCGCAATCGGACGGATCAAAGCTGTTGCACGCTCGTGCTTATCATCCGAGAAACATTTCGACCATTAGAGCGATTGCCAAGCTCGACGAACGCTGATTCATACAACGTCCTTCAACTGTACAGCTAGGACACTGAACTGTTCGCTCCGACATTCCTGTCCGGTTATCAATTCATCCAGAGTACGCGCGCTTTGTTTATTAACGATTTAACGGTGATCGCTGAAATGCCAGGGAAAACCAATCACATACACTATAATTTATATTTTTCAAACTCATATATTTCAATCACTATGCTAATTTTTGTTCTTTTATGGGCTTTTTTAGCTTACCTAATACGAAGATACAAATCATTCTTTTTTTTGCCAATGATGATATTTCTGAAAATCGGTGGGCGATATTATCGAAAGGAAGGCCAATGAACCTGTGCCCGTATCGACTCTGAGTCGGGATGGTCTAAAAAAATTTATTGCAAAAAACTCGCGTGACTCCCAGAATTAATTTCACGAAGATGAATGATTTTGCATAGGTTCAATATTAAAAGTTTTAAATAAGAAAGGTAAAGTATCAAAAAGCCTTTGGGCTCTCTGATAGGAAAATTGCTGATTAAGGTGCATATGCCCTCCAGTCAATGTACGTAGAAAGCGCTCCGCTCTGATTTTATTCTTGCTCACGGCAATGAAATCTGTAATTCGAGATAGTGTATCGTTTCTCTCGACGGTAGCGGCGAGAGTCGACGCGGAAGCTCGATTGATCACGCGATATTAAATATTGCCCTACAGAATCGCCCCCGTCGATTATAAACGAGTTAATCGATACAAAGATAAACACCGGTCAGCTCTCGCGATATATGATTTTTCACTCCGATCCTTTTTAAGGATCGGCTTGAAAAGGTGCTCAAGCACAAACTATAACGAAAATAAAACTGTAACGGTAAAAAAAAACGTCTTTTTTAATCGTTTAGTTTAGGTTTTGAAAAATACGGGACCATAAAAACATCAACGTTAGTGATACGGCGATGAGTTGAGGAATTTTATTCGATGACGTCAAGGTCGTTCGTCGTAACTGTCGATTTACCTACGAAAGATGTGTTTTTGTGTTTTTTTTCTCGACGAGACTTGGGTACGCGAGCAATATGTGCGACAAGTTTCCACATCGCATCACAATTCTGTCACGGTGTCTCAATTACCCTCCAACACACACTACACAACGTGACATTTACAAGGAAAGCGCGATGACTCCGATGTCGACGGATAATCCAAGGTCGAAGAGCCTTCTTTTTCAATCAAGGTCGCGCAAGGTTGTCTTGCAGTGCGACAGGATTTTGTCATACTTTGTGACGAGAACAAAGTCACTCTTCGCGACGAGAGATGACATATGCGTGAGTTTCTAATTTATGCAAGTAGATCGCGATGAGTCTGCGCGATCGCCAAGGGCAGGCAGTCACCGATCGGCGGCTCAAACTTCGAACCCGAACGCGCTGGTATTGACTCCGCTCAAAAACATTTTTTTGCTTCAATTGTGAAACGAAATTGGCTACAGGTATCGAGATTTTTTTCGCACACAGATAATGATCGCCTGTCGATGCGCGCCAAAGGGCAAATTTAATCGACATACAAAAACTGAAATAAGAATTAGAATGTAAAACCTGTTTGCCAGTTTCATCGAATTTAAATCAATGAGCTATTTATCATCTCTTTAGTCATTCAATGAGTAAGCGATCGAGTATATGCGCACCTTTTTTTATATTCGCAATATTAAGTCAGCCGCTTCCGAGATGAAAAAAGAAGAATTTATTGGCCTCCATATTTCATTTTGTTTTTTTTGAAAAAAAAAAATCGACCTTGTTTCATCTTTTTTCGCATCTAAGACATTACGAAAATGAATTCCAAGCTACGAATTAGTTAATGCTGTTAAAGTTGAGCATAACGCCTATTACATCTCCCGTTCATCTTCCGGGGCACCGATGAGGTTATAGTATAAATACGGTGAAAGTTTTCTTTTCGATCGTCGCTCTGAGAGCAAGAGAAATTTCTGTCAAGGCGCAGCCAGCATGCTCTCTTGCTGGGAACCGAACGAATTAATACGGAGCGAACGGACGCTCGATTTCCTCGATAAGCCATTAAAGAACTGGATTGCCAACGCGTACGTATACGTCCATGTACGTACAGTTTGGTTCTACACGTACGTAACGCACACAAGTATAAAAATAGCATACATACCGGGCGAGGCGTCGAGCGGAGACGCCTCTTGAATTTTTAACATCCTACGAACTTCCGAATATTCGATATTTCATACCCTTTTTCATTTAATATCTCAATTTTATTCATGCTTGTTGCGTAACCATTTCGAACGAGTTATGGATGTGCTCTCAATGGTCTTAGTTATTTACTATTCGTTTTGCCTAATTTACATAAGGAGGCGAGAGTTCGTTTTGTTACAGCTAAGAAACTTTGGCGAACGAACGGTAGCAGCGATATCCTTCTCGGGACGGTGCAAATTAGGGGCCTTCAAATATGTTGCATTTATAACAAGCACCAATCAGACTTTTGCAGTTTTCGCGTTTTTTGAACGTTTTACAATGCAAGTTCGTAGTTAAAAAATTTTAAGCGGACCGACGGGTATTTTTTTTTATATCCCTAAGGGGGAAAATGAATAATGAATGAATTATAATAACGATAACGAATGAAATTATTACTGTGCTCCCTTGTATCATTTTTAATTTAATGACAAAGCTTGTTCAAGGGAAGCGTATTCCGTAATTGTTTCGACGCAAAGTCACGACAATTTTTTTCAAACTAACATTCCACTATCTGGAAGCAAAAAGAAGTTTGCATTTCTTTTAATAGGAATTTTACGACTATTTGACTTATAATCTAATATGTATGAATCGATAAAAAAAATCTACCAATCCAAGATATTATTGCATGTCTGACTGATAACACTTTATTATACGCGGAAACGTTCCAAACCAGTCCGCAGAGTGGGGTGAACAAGATACTATTTAAAAAACAGGAATGAGGAGATGATTCTCGTAAAACGAGGTTACTGGTTGGACCTCTTATACGTAGAGGTCCGACTACTACTACTTTAGATTCAATGTTTTTGTCGATTCAGGAGATACGGTTTACAAACCGTCTCTCCCGAATCGACGAAAACATTGAATCTAAAATGGGGATAAACGACGCCTTATTAAACTTTGTCGACTTTTTCGACCAGGAATGCAGCGCAAACTTTTTTCCACCCAAAGGCGACAAGAAAAAAAAAAGAATTATCTAGGATACAAATACATGTCGAAATAACGGTCTTACGCTTCTATCTACAGCAATCTTCGGGAGATTAAAAAGTGGAATAATGCAAACTCTTCGCGATCCATGCGTCGGGCGTTGCGTAGGCGGTTTTATACGGGTTATACGGCTGCTGGGATGTCCAAAAATACAAATACTATTATTTTTCTTCGTTGTTTATTCGTGTATCCGTACAGTACATAAGTAGTTATACGTTTAGCATATTTAATGTGTCAGTGAAGAATTTGCAATGTGGAGGTGACCAAAGTAATCTATACGCAGCGCCACCTGCCCCCTCTCCCCGCCCGCACTACACTCGCGTAGTACGGTCGTAGCCGGTCAGCGGGCCAGCTCTCTGCTGCTCAGTAGTCCGCCGACTTCGGTGACGTCAACACTGATGGACCGTTGGTCTCGCAAAGAAACTGTAAACACAATTCCCTTATTTCTCGTTCTATAGCACTTACTGTCATAATTATCATATACTGTATTAGGTTTAAGAAAAAGCAATGAAACACAGCACTATCGTACGAAAACTCACCGTATACCTCTATTGTCGGTCATTATCTCTCGAATTATTCGAGTCGATATACCGTTAGCGGATAAAAATTGCCGAATCTCGGCCGGCCGTAAATAACTCCTCCAGAGGAATTCCTTTCCCCAAATTCGAGGCCCATCGACAACTCCTTTTTTTCTTTTTTATTTTTCATCACTTCATTAAGAAGTATTGTTGGTGTAGACCATCGCCAACATCCGGATCCTGTTACTTGATTATTATTTTACAAAGACTCGCCCGTCATTTATATTTTTTTTATATGCACCGTAAAATCTTTAAAAAAAATCTTCGACTGTTAAGAAATACCAGCTGACCTGTTAGGCATTTTATTGCAGCTGAGGAATTCGTTCCCGCGACTATGATCGAATAACATTAAGGATTGGGTTTTTTTTATTTTTTTCTTTTAATGACCTATGTGATGCATACTTGATGCGCGGTTATTCGGACGCTTCGTGTCGCTGCACGGCCGCAAGTCTCTCGAAATATCGTTTCATTTTTCTTTTTCGTTCGATCTTGATTCGCAAGATTCATACGATACGCCTGACAATGGGTGAGCCCGAGACCTAAATTTCACTGTGCTACCTTGACTACGCGAAATCACGGGAGGGTTCCTTTGAGAGGAAGCGAACACATTCGCCTGTGTTTCGTCATACTCCCGAGCGACGGCGTTAAACCGGTTAGTTAAAGTTTGATTTGACCCGAACTTTGCCACCTACGACATAACCCGTTCGATTCGTTGTCGAGATTATTCTCTCACCCCAATTGTATGTATAATGCGAAACATAACCCTCGAGGAATCGACGCAACGATCGGTCGCTCAATGAAAAAAAAAAAAAAAAAAAAAACAATATCACTCGAAACTTATTCCCTTGCCGAGTTTGGAAATTCCAACGAAATTCACGCGATATTGTTGAGGATCGAAGTAAGGTTAGGTCATGCGTGCGTGTGTTTCTCGATGCTCGGATATGACCATGCCAAACGGGGATTCTAAATTTAGACTGGGGTTGTCCGCAAAAAGAAGAAAAAAAGAAGGCGTCTTCTGACCAGTTTGTTACAACCGGATCCTCAGAGTCCTCGCGCCGCGGTGTAGGTATGCTCGGGCCATTGGCATGCCTGGATGCTTTGTCGTTCGGTCGATCGAGTTACTTTTATTTACAAAAAAAAAATGAAGAGAAAAAACCCTTTTTCGTGGCTGAAACCGAGCTTATCGCGGAGAATATATTAGCGATAGAGAGAATGGTAGCTACAAATTCAAGCGGACTTAGGGGTTTGGCGTCGGTGTAAGGATTTTTTGGTCCAGCATCTTATATTCCACAGATTATTGGGTGACTCGTATTTGGGTGTTGGAATGTTGAAATCTTCTAGTCGATTAATTTTTTTTTTTTTTTTGAGCTAAATTTAGCTCCAAAGTCAGCAAAGTGGTCGAGCGCTTCGAAGAATTAAGTTCGCGTAGTATTAGTACAGCCACAGAAAATATTTTTGGCTACAAATAAGCAAATAAAGCGAATAAGTGGTTACAGTTGCACATCGCACTGTGCACTCCTCGACATTAAGATTTTCTGTATTACTTAGCTCGCCATTGCTCGTCAGCAAAGCTGAAACTTATACCGATATGTTTGATACATTTTTTTTTGCACAAAATAGTCATTGAAATGTTTTTTTTTCTGACTCTTACTAAAGTGCAACTGCAACTTCCGCACTGGCATACAAATAACAAAATAGTTCGTAAAGCTAGTTATGTGTCGGATAAGTAGGGGAGAACTAAAGAGGCGTTATTAAAAGTTTGTTCGCAACGTAAGCGATTCTTGATATCAAGAATTTTTATTCCGTATCTTTGTCGCGAGTTCTCCTCGTCTTCTTGTAATTACAATTTCCACATTTATACTATGATGCACATATAAACAACGGTGTGGGAACCGTTCAAACGTCGACAACTTCAACGTCCTTCGCAGCCATTCCTTTTTCACTGGTGGCCTCTTTATCAACAAGTACTTGTCTGTAAGCTCCGTGTATCTGCCCCATGGCAAATTTTTGTTCGGCCCACTCCCAACGACAGTAGGTCCAATATGTCAACGTTATGGCAACGAAAGCTCCGACTGTCGAGTGCGAGGCCAGCCGTGGCTTACTCGTGAACATGAAAACCGCCAAGCCGACTCCGGCGCTGTAACCCGCTCCGTTCAGAATACTCATTCTGAAGCACGGAATCTTTCTCACGTCCTTTCCGAACAAAAACAATGGTTTGTCCAGCTCCGAATCTTCCTCTGCCATTGTCCCTTTTATATAAAGTATACTTTTCTCTTCCACGACTTCGATGCTTCTGCCGACAAAGCCTGCGTGTTGTTATCTCAATTGATGTTCGACATAACCTCGCAGTCGACTGCGCGCGGTGAGGTTATGTTCGTTTTTTTTTTTCGAACGATCGCAGCGACTCGAGCTTCGTACTAAGTGGATATGTGAATTTTTCTTACAGGTATGTATCGGCGGTCGGTATGCGCGAGTTTTCGATAAATCCGAGCCGACTCGGACGAAATTGTTGCCGATGTCGCTTATAATCGCAATTACCCAAACGCAATGCCAGTATATATTTTTATCGAAGAATTTATAAATCAGAAATACGAAACGAGTGTCGGCAATGTTGCAATTTTCTGAGTTTTTGTGCTGTGCTGCCATGTTGCTCTCGGGATTACGTAGCGGTCAATTTTTTTTTTCGAGGATATCGTCGCGCGGTATAGTACTTTTTTCTTCTTCGTAATTTATGTTATCGATCTTTCTCACGCGGCTGATGCACAATTATCGTTACGCTTCCTTTCAATTGCTAAACCACGGTGATTTATTCCATTTAATGTTGCGATTATTCCCACGATAGCCTCGAAGTTCGTGCGAAGAGGTTCTCGAGAAAACAACTTTATTCCTATCACTTGTAATCGCAATTACACAAAGACTACGCCAGTATATTTTTATCGAAGAATTTATTCATCGAACATACAAAATGAAAATATTACATGTTTCCGTCCGGACGGACAAGAGGGTCGCGTACAACGCGTCGAAAGTCGTATAATATCATTTATTCGTTATTCATAATTTCACACAACAAAGTTCTTCCCAGTAAACGCGAAATATATGTATATATACATATATATTTCGTATGTGCCGCCGAAGCTTTGCGAACCGTTGCTTAATCTCCGACGGTTTAAGATTGGAGAATGTGCGTGACCGCGTGACTCCGGCTCGGAACTCGCTCGAACTTTGAAGCTCATTCCTGGAGTTTGTACACCCTGGTGCACACGATATCGTCGACCTTCATGATCTGAAAAATAAGTCGTAAAAAAAAATGAAATATTATGCGTAAAATTAAATCAGAAGAGCAAACTTAGAGGATTCTATATTGGGCTTATTCAATAGTGTCTCGGAGGGCTCAATCGAGAAGGATGAATAAATGAGTACGTAGTTGCCAATAATACAGTAGTAGTGCCGCGTCTAGAAGTCACTGAAGTTCCCCGTCCCGCCCCGCGGAGGGAATTCAATTCAGCCCGACGTACTTGTAATTGGCGGTACTTTTGATCAATCACTCGTCATTGTGCGGCTTGTTAGTCACGTAGACGACGTGGGTAGATCGAATTCAACGCGAACGTCCGAACCCGATCCCACGATAGAGTTTAGATAAAACTTTTGAATCCCATCCTCCAGCCACTCGAGATGATAATTCGGCTCGCATTGAGGGCTGTTCATCTCTTGCGGCACTGATTCAGATAATTCGATAGTTACATGCGCTACGTGTTATATACTAACGGCCGTCATTTCCGTGGGAGTGAATTCTCGCTCGATCATGGTATCCTTGTCGCCCTTCTGCACGTGAATCATCTTATTCCCGTCCAGCGTCACGGTGCTCTTGACCTTACGACCGTCCAGTGTCTCCTCGTCGAACTCCTCACCGAGTTTGAACTTAATCTCGGAATTCTTGAAGGTGCTCGACGTCTTGAGCGTGTACGTACCACCGTCCTCGGTGAGCTCGACCGTCGGGCTCACCGATGCTCCCATCTTTCTCATCACCAGACCGACACCTGTGCACAGAAGAAAAAGGTCAAGTGTAAATATAATTATTAAACAAAAATGTATCGCTAATCGATTTTCATAAGTAGTTGGACGTGCTTAATGAATCAATAACAGTAAAAAAGATTCGAATAATTAAAGAACGATTGACTTCTCACGATGGGTTGACTATGTCTTGTAGAAAAAAATCTTTTATCGATTTATGTTAATTTTTCTTATTTGCGTTATTTTTTGTCGTCGAGTTTATACGCACCGAGAGCCTTCAAGTACTCGTCAAATTTGTCGGTAGTCGCGAGCTTGTATCTCTTTCCCAGAAATCCTTGTATAAGCGACATATTTTTTTCTTTTCTATTGTTTTATTTTTTGTATCGTTTTTTTTTCTGTGTATAATTATGAAGTATTGTTGATTCGCGTGAGGTTATGTTAAGGCTGAACGTTGCGGATCTGACCGAGCGAGGAACTTGCACTTAGTCGCGTGACAGTCGTTCAGAGCTTAATCGACATTCGTGTCTCGTATCGGGATTTTGCCCTCTGGAGTGCATGTGGTGGGGAAGGTTTGCGATTCTCTGTTTGCCGGGAGGGAGACAGCGAGAGAGGATCGAGCGTGCGAGGGAAGTAGATGGAGACTTTGAAGTTTGTACTTTGGACGTACTTGTATGCACGATATCGGTCGCCACTTCCACTTGGGCTCTTAAAATAAACATAAATCGCGAGGTATGACGAGTGTTTTTTCCTGTGCACGATTGCATTATAATATGGCAAAAAAAAATCGATCCGCAGCCAAGTTCGATCAGTAAGGTCAATCATCTTACCGATCGAACTTTCAGATTTTTCTAAGCTAGGAACGAAAAAAAAATTTCAACGATAAATTCTAGTATCAGAATTTTGTAGTCCATCTCGAGTCCTGCGGAACACAGAGAAGCCCCGACATTGCCTTACACGACTGCCGCGTTATCTTCGAACGATCGAATTCACAACAGCTCTCGAGCCTGTATTTACAAAGCCATCAGGCACTGTTTGTCGAGATCTTAATAACCCGGCGTGTTAGAAATCCACTCGGCGTGCGTGTAAACAAAGAAAGTCAAATCGTTTCGCGGCGAGCGTTGGCACAGCTCATTTTAATAATATTCGCTTGTGGTACGATTATATCAACAGCATGAAATTGTCAGAACTCGCTAGCGAAATTATATTCGATAACACGAGAGAGACAGTCCCATACATAACATTCTTTTCATCGTTTGCTCAACCTACCATTTTATTTTTTTTTATTTCACTCGGTGGGAAAATGGCGGTTTTTGCGCAAGTTTCACGTGCGAAAACGTCAATTTTCACACCTTGTTTAATGAAATTCTGTTCGATACTCGTGCGAAAAACGTCTTCTGATCTCGTGTGATTGCAACACTCGTCAGAAAAAGTTTTTTCGCACTTGTAACGAAATGTACTATTTTAACTAGCTGTGATTTTTCAATGTCAACCATTCGATAGACACAGGTTTTTTTTTGCAGTTGGGTAATTATTATTTCACCTATTTTATATACAGAAATATAAAACCCTGCCAATGACTGTCTTTAATCTGCCGCGTAATCTGCCAATAGCTGTGTAATACTAGTGTCAATGTTATAGCGCGCTTCGAGCATATTTTAATAATATTCGCTTGTGGTACGATTATATTAGCAGCAAGAAATTATCGGAACTCCCTGGCGACATTGAATTTGATAACACGAGAGCTGTGATTTTTCATGTCAATTATTCAATAAAGAGTCTTTTTTTCTTTTTTTTGAACAGTTACGCAATTAGTACTTCACCTATTTTATAGACAAATATTCCTGCCAATGACTGTCTTTAATCTCTCGCCAACCTGTCAATAGCTGTCAAATACTAGTCCGAACCTTTACCGGGAGCTCGCGTTTTTGTTTTTGATTTTTTTAAAAGTTGTGTAATTATTGTCTCACATATTTTTTATAGAGAAAATATCAAACCCTGCCAATGACTGTCCGTCATTTGCCGCTTACCCTAACAATAGCTGTGTAGCAGCCTCAATCTTTATCGTGGACAGGTTTTTTTTAAACAATTGTGTAATTATGATCTCGCCTATTGTACAGAGAAATACAAAAGCCTGCCAATGACTGCCTTTAATCTGCTGCGTAATCTGCCAATAGCTGTGTAATACTAGTGTCAATGTCATCGCGCGCTTCGAGCATATTTTAATAATATTCGCTTGTGGTACGATTATATTAGCAGCATGAAACTATCGGAACTTCCGGGGGAAATTGTATTTGATAACACGAGACCTGTGATTTTCATATCAATTATTCATTAAAGAGACACAAGTCTTTTTTTTCTTTTTTTTGTACAGTTTTGTGTAATTATGATCTCGCCTATTGTACAGAGAAATACAAAAGCCTGCCAATGACTGCCTTTAACCTGCTGCGTAACCTGCCAATAGCTGTGTAATACTAGTCTCAACGTTATCGCGCGCGCCGGGCACGATGCGCACACTGCGCCGTGTCGTACGATGGCCGGACGAGCTCGTTAAGTGTGTCTCATGTGTATTTCGCACTACTATTCGCTATTAAGCAAATCGTCTTTCCCCTCACGTAAATAGCTGTCCGAGAGCTTATACGGGTTCCGGTATAGCTGGCCGGCTCGGGCGTGGGCGTGGGTGGTGCTTACCAGGGGGCTTAACATTTTTCGCCGGCTGGGAAGCCGCCGTGCCGACACATAGAAACACCTGCCTCGTGGCGGATCAATTATTTTACCTCCATTCGCGCCTCGTCACGATGCGTAGCATTGCACGCGACAAACTATCATTTCCGTGATCGGACGCACTGCGCTGACGCTGCAGTATGCGCGCTTCCGCTGCTCAATCATTCGACGCTTAAATTCTATACATAACGTCAGTGGAAACGTGATTGCAATCTCTTTTGCGAATAATAACAACAGTGACAATGAAATAAATGATAAAAAGAATAGTTTCGACTTCCAACAAATCGTACGTACAGTAATATTCGTTCAAAATAAATTTTATACATAACAGACGAAATAGCGATGAAAAAAAAATTCAATTAACCATCTACAAATAAAATAAAATCAAACTCACAACTTTCGGCAACAATAATAGAAATTTAATTGGAATTAACGAGAATAAACAAAAAATTTCGCGTATTATTCGCCCCGAGCTGTTTTTTATAGGAATATTTTCACTTGCTCGCGATAGTGTAAATTTTGCAGTGTGATATCGTCGATGATTGCTCATTAAAGTATCTAATAATTGGGCAATGCGAGATAACGGTGTGCGGAATATCGCGTGGACGAGAGTTAACATATCGCCGAGCCGGGGGCGTTACCACGCGGATACGTCGCGTTAATCACATACACTTTAACGTCTAAGAGGTTTTTACTTACCGAGAGCCTTCATCATCTCGTCGAACTTGTCGCTGCTGACGAGTTTGTATTTTTTACCAAGAAAATCGGTGAGCGACATTTTCGATTGGGTTCGGATGAGAATCACGCTTGTACGAACGAGATGAAAGATCTGAGGTCACAACGACGGGCCGGCTTGAGAAGAAACTTCCTTCGTGCTTCCTATCGTTCTTCGGGTCGGACGACAACTGAAACGAGGTGGCGATTCGCCGAGTGTACGTGGGTGACGCTGCGGTGCCGAGAACTCGATTCCTCGACGTATTACGCTTCTACCCTTTCTACCTCTTCGTTTCACGTTTACACTCGTGTGGGTGCTCCTGTACATGCGGTAAATTTTGTAAGTGTGCTCGCGAGCTGCGGGACACGCGGCGCAGGATCCTGTCTGCCTGTGCGTCTACCCGGCATCGTTCGATCCAGTCCAGTTACTAGATTGCTCGGTGCCCCGCTAAAAATACCATACTAGAACGATATTTCCCCTTCGTTTGCCGCCAAATACCCAAATGCATTTTACCGATAGACTTTTTTTTTAATTAAGAAAAGATGGCTACAAAAAAAACTTATTTTTTGAACGCTGTCTCAGTTCAAGAGCATGTTCGAGCATATTCGAAGAACATATTCGAAACGGTTCGATGAAATATTATTGCACAATTTTTATGGCGTTGCCGGAGTCTTCAAATGGCGGCTTAAGAATGAAAAATCGTACATGTCGATACGAGTGCGAAAAAACTTTTTCTGACGAGTATCGAACAAAATTTTATTTCACAAGGTGTGAAAATGGGGTTTTTTGCACGCGAGGCGTGCGTAAAAACGACCATTTTATCACCGAGTGAAATAAAGTAGAAATTTGTAATGTTTTGTTTGAAGTAATATCGTGATTTTGTTTTTCCAACCCTTTTGACCCTTCGGGATATTTGGAAGGGTTAAAAGATTTTTTGCAGTTCATTTTGGGGTCGATTTTTTAGTTAAAATAGAATTGACAATCTTTTGGGATTATGAAATTTTAAAAATTGAGGAATTTTTTTGCGAGTATCTTACGGCCCTGTTTTCTGCTCCGGTCTCACCGCTCGCGCCCATTGCCTATCGAATATCTCGCGATTCCTCTCCTGCTCTTCAGAGCAAGGGGAGCAGAGCCTCTGATGGCGAGGAGGTCGATGCTCTGTCGGGCTAGGCTGATGATGATTGGACGATGCCCGTTTGCGCGCCAACTTTCTCCTGCTAACCACTAGCGAATAGTATTAGACCTTGTCTGGTCCCAAATTCTCCCCTTTGGATGTTTCCTTTTTTCTCTAACTCGAATAGCCCGAAGGTCGCGCGACTGAGCGAGCGTGAAGCTCGCCTGTTGCTATCCCCGTGAGGGATGCGAGAGCCGCGCGTGGCTCCAGAATAACCCACCACGGGTATGGTAAACTTAATAATCAATATGTTTCGCTTTAATTATAGCAAAATCGAAACTCCAGGATGGAATCTGCATATATGTTCACGTGCCATACCGATCTAATAAAAGTTTTAGAAGTTTTACGCTGTGGCAACGAACCTCAATTGGCAACAAAAAATTTTTATTTTTTTTTTCCGCTTCCTGTTCTTTTTTGTCAATTCAGGTTCGTTGCTAACTTAAGGGTTTAACTTCGAAAATATTTACTATATTGGTATGGCGTCTGAACAGATATGCTAATTCCATCCCAGACAAAATAAACAATTAATATTTGTCGGTTTAATTATAGCGAAATCGAAGCTCCAGAACGGAATCAGCAATACTGTTCAGGTGTCATGCCGATGTAGTAAATATTTTCGAAGTTACACACTGTGGCAATAAACTTAAACCGACGGGAAAAAAATTATAATTGTTTTTAATGTTCCTTTTTTAGTGTCGATTTAGGTTCGTTGCCAAAGCTTCCAACTTCGAAAATATTTACTATATTTACGAAAAACGATTTCTGACATCGAGTGATTGCAACACTCGCCTTTGCCAGGAAAAGTTTTTAGTACTCGTATCGAAATGTACTATTTTTTAAACTTCCTGTTGATTTTTTTTGTCAATTCAGGTTCGTTGCCAAAGCTTGTAACTTCGAAAATATTTACTATATCGGTATGGCGCTTGAACAGATATGCTGATTCCACCCCGGAGCTTCGATTTCGCTACAATTAAGGAGGTTAGAGCGAGTGACGTTCATTCTGCCTAAATTCGAGAAATTCGGACAAGAATTGCAAACACTTTCCAATGTTATAAAAATCTGAAAAAACCCATACTTATTATAGGCACTGAAAAGACTAATTTTACATAATAATAATTTCAAAATGTTATTAACAAATTGTTGAAAAAAAAATTGTTCATCAAAATATGGTAACTCAACTTTTTTTTGAATGAAAATGATTCGTTCACTTTTATCGTTATTTTGACTTTTGTACATTTTCCCATGTAAAAAACAAGAAAAATCAAAACAAAGATAAAAATCAGAAAAAATGCATACGTATTCCGAAAAATGAACGAATCATTTTTATTAAAAAAAAAAGTTGAGTTACCACATATTTTAATGAACAATTTTTTTTTCAACAATTTGTTAATAACATTTTGAAATTATTATTATGCAAAATGAATCTTTT
>JAPYZD010006020.1:0-13566 GCA_030522725.1 Ichneumoninae sp. B BG-2022a | reverse complement strand
ATAGACATCACCTTATGGCCATGCAATCACCTCATAGCTGAGTTTTCAAAAATACCAATTCGCCGAAACCAAATGTGATTCGCGAGTGCAGAAGTGATTATTCGGCTGTTCGGATCGCGTCAGCTAGGCAACACAATACTAAACATTAGTGCAAACAAGCACAAGGAATTGAAAGGTACATTTTTGCAGAACATTTGGATCGTTCAGACGATCCGTTTCAGATTGTTATTAACCGATGCCACAATAACTGTGCCAATAATCATGTGTGGGGTCCATTGTAACGGTCGATCCGGGTCAATTGTACCAGCAATAATTAATTTCTACCAATGCCAATACCAATCAATATATTTTATTTATTTTATTCTTACATTCTAAGCAATCAGCGATAATTTATACATTTATAATTTATAACCAACCAATTGCAGAATGTAATATTTATAGTAGGGCTGTATAGTTAGGCCGGCTAATATGTCTTAGCCGGGTAAAACAGCTCAGACGGCTAATACATTTTTTAATTTTTTAAATTTAAATTTATATTTTTCTGTGATAATGCATGCCGGTTCTATTTCTTAATAGCGGTCGACGAAGGATTTCATTGGTACAGGAGGATGTTACAAACGACCCCACTACCCGTTACAACTGCGACGGGAAAGACATGTCAATTGGCGACGGTAAAGCAGCGGTCGCAATCTGATTTCGATTCAAATGAATGCCCTGACATTTTTTGGGTAGGGTAAACGTGGTGAATATGGTCCACCTCGATTAACACGTAAATCAATAATATATGGATCGAGCCATATTCCCCACTTTTACCCTAGATGATTCGTTATTATAGTATTTACTTTTTATTTTTGTGGACGGCTGTTAATTTTGTCAATAGTTGATAACAGTTTGTTATCACTGTTATCAATAATTTCGTAGCATCAAACGCTAGTATTTGCCGTAAATCCCGAAATTCGTACCTGTTGAAGATTTTTCAGATCTGCACTTTATGCTTATCATCCTAAGGTTTTCCCTCAAGTGACCGGCATTCGCGAACTCTCCCCTGATCCGAGTCCCACGACAAGCATCGATCAAGCCAATCACGGCCGTCATCCCACCGAAGCCCCTGTACGCGTACCCAGCGTCGAATAAATTGGCAAATCTGCTCTGATTTTCTTCGACGCGAAATGAATATGAAAAAGATGAGGGAACGATGAGAGTCGAAGACGAAAGGCCACGAGGGAGATGAAAATAAAAAGGAATGACGGAACTCCCGAAGCAGCGGGATCTACGGGGCATCGTAAATTTCAACCGGACGCCAGAAAGAAGCTACGGAGAAGATGAAGAGGAACGGCCAATCTTGATTCTCGTGTTCCTCTCGGATTCTCTCCGGCGTATCCTCTCCGCTTCTTCTTATTTCCCACCGTATCATCTCCGACTCTTGCCCCGGTCTTCCATTCAAAGATGTTCCCTTTATTTCCTCTATTTGCGTGGGCCTTTCTTTACGTCCGCCAGGAATCCACTGACTGACGTTGCCGATGCCCGGAGCTCCCGTAGCCGATGTAGGGTAGAGCGGGGCAGAATGGGGCAATGGGGCAAAACGGGGTTTTTGGGCAAAACGTCATTTTCCAATAATCTTTGGTTGCCCAAAATTCGCCCTATCGGATACATCAGGTTTTCTGCCCAGTTTTGCCACCTTGTCCGATCCAAAAATGATTGGAAAATTTAGTTTTACCCAAAAACCCAAAAACCGTTTTGCCCCGTTGCCCTATTTTGCCCGGCTCTCCCCTGTACGTAATGCTCAAGCTTTCCGTATTCCTGGACGCGATGCTCGCATGCACGTCCTTTTCCTCACTCTCCCGGCTGCTTTAATCTTGGATACGACTCCGTATTTGGTATACGATTCGTATACCTGCATATCAAAGGGCAATCAGACTGTATTCACGCCCAGCTTGCGGCAACGCGAATACGGCGATGGCGAAGCAGAAACGTCTCCCATCTTCGCATCCCTCCCGTTCCCCCTTGGCAACGTTCTCTTGGTCCTCGGGCGCATCCGGCCATTCCCTCACGAAAGTACCGAAGGGACACTCCGATGGTCTGAGCGCGCGGGTTCCGGATTGCCGGGTCATTCTTCGGTCAGAGATGTTCAACCCAGACGCGGTCGCCTAAGAATCCTTCACTCGACGGAGAACTCCTTCTGACCGGAAGTTCCGGAGAGTCCGAGAGTGATCGATGGAGGCGATCGGTGTGAATGGCGGAGAATGGAGGCGCGGGGAAGTCAGTTGGTACGGCACGAATTGGTAGGAATCCACCGGTAGATATCGCAACGCCATGGCGAATTTCCATTACAAAGACGGCCCGCTTTCGGTTCCGAGCTCGCTACGTCTCGGTTGGGTTCTCCACCCTGGATCAAGCCTCCGGCGAACGCCACTGGAATATGTATGCCTCGCTCGAGACACTTCGCAAAGAGGCAACTCTCGCGCTCTATCTGCCGCCACTACCACCAGGGTTTCGTCGCAGTCGGTACGGAGTGGGCTTGCACCACCACTGCGACGAGAGGGTCTCCGCATCAGACGCAAAGTCTCGGTATTCATCGGGACATCCGCCACTCCGGGTGGATCTTTGCCCGAGCACCGGGGCCGTCGGGGCGCTTTCGCCAAGACGCTCTTTGAGTACCTGCGGCCCGTGTGCCCACGGGGATGACGGCAGAGACGGGGCGCACCAAGATTCAGCGAATAATCCCGATGAGTCCAAGAGTATACAGCCTTTGCGACTTCCCTTCTTTTTTTTGGTCTTGTTCCGTCTTTACATCCGGCGGGGATCCGTGATACTTCACTTTCATTCACCATTCGCCCGCTATTCTCCTTCGTGCTCTTCTGGTCCGTTGTGCTAAAGAGGGAGATGCGGCGAGAAAGAAATTGGGGAGATTCTGAAGAGATTCCAAGGTGTCCTGGGAGGAACGATGCGATGAACGTTTTGATTTAAGGATTTATTGAGGGACGCTCGATTGAGGTGCCACCAAGTGGCCTTTAACGAGAGAAACCTTGGATGGACTCGAGTGGATGCAATTTCATTTTAGAGATTTCCATTGCAAACCCTACCGCAGAAGAGCGGGGACAGATTCGGTGTGGCAAATTGTTGCTCAAGTGAAAAGTTGACATCGGGAGCTTGGAACAGAAATTCTTGTAATTGGTCCATTAAGAATCTTGTTACGATGTCGCTGGATGTTACGTTATCGCCAAGGAGTTCAAGGAAAACGATATGATGATATTTTTTTAAAGATTGCTCAAGGGACATTTGATTCGGGTGTCACCAAGTGGCCTTCAATGAGCCAATCGTTGAGATGGAATAACGATGACGAATACAGGAACGCTTTGAGTGGGCAACATTGCAATTTAGAAATTTCCATTACAACCATAGAAGTTGTGGAACAGATTCTGTAAACAAAAATTGTTGCTCGAGTGAAAAGTTGACATCATCGCAGGAGTTTGGAAGAGAAATTCTTGTAATCGGATGATTGAGAATTTGGTTACAATGTCGCATGTGTCCAGAGGCTAAGGTACATTTTGCAGGTTAAAGGTGGTCAAAATGGCCCGATCCGTGCATCATTGATTTACGTACCAATCGCGATGGTCCTTAAACACTATTCCCAGCCCACTCAGTTTTTCTTCTCCGCTCTCATAAAAAACTCTTCCTCTAAATTCACTCTAAAAGAGTTCGCCCCGCGGTGCATCGTCTTGGAATTCAACAAAATTCCAGGAATCTTGTTTCCACGGTACCCGGCGTTGGATTATTACCTCGTCGAGATTCCTTTTTGTAAACCCGAAGCTTCAAAGTTCTCCAGGCTAAATGTCTCTCTCTCATGAAACTCGACGCCGCGCTGCTTCGTTCGCAGCTGAAAGCTGATGGAGATAGAACGAAAGTGCATGGCGCAAGAAACAAAACAAAACTATCCTCACCCGACACCTCCGGTCTTATTCCGAACGCACCTCAACACGAATAGCGACGAATATCGAGAATGTATCTGCATATCGATGCGCCAATTTCCGCAGTGTTAAAACTTTTTGACGTTTCTATTCCGCCGTGCAATGTTGCGCCTGTTCCGTGAACCCTGAAATTGTCCTGTTCTGACCGCTACGTGGAGACGGGTGGGAGGGGGAGGGGGGAGTGAGGGGGGGGGGCAAAGCTATCGGAAACAGAGTTTTCCCTCGTTGCTGGTGGAAAACATGTTCGGGAGATCGCGAAATCCGCGAAATGTCGGACCATTTCGGAGTTGAGGTCGACGTGAGGATCGTTGGAAATCCAAGTTTGTCCATCGAAAAAGCAATCGTAACTCTGACGAACAAATCCTTCGCCAGTTCGCACGAGCTCGTGACTGACGTATATAAAATTCTGTTACTCTATTTCGAGTCTAACGGTAGTTGGCGAAATTTTCACTCCGCCCGCCCCCATCTCGTTTTGGTAATGGAAAAGGGCTTTTAGACCACTTTCACGTTTTAAACGTCGCGCGCACATAGGTACGGGCACTCTGCTGTGGCGAACCGCATCGCATTTACTGGCGCGTCACCGAACTAGATTATCTGCCAATCTCCGGTTACATAGGACTAAAGGGTGCACTCAATATGATGTGTAAACCACGGTGAGGCGCTTTTCATCAGCTTTCATCGCAGTTCATTTACGATGGATAAACAATCGGAGAGAGAATCGGAGTCAAACACCGAAATTAACAGGCGATCGCAATGGGACGCAAAATGCAGTGATGAGCTGTGCCAACGCCGATAGTTGCGATGGCTGTTTCATTATCGCAATTAAGCGTCGAACTACCTCGTCGGGTGATTCGTTTGCGGACAGTCCATCCAGTTTTGACATAAGAGAAAGAGAAAAACATTTTTTTTGCAACTTATGCACAAAAAGCGTGATGAAAGTGGCGCGTTTTTAGTAAGACATGCGTGAAAAATACGGCGCATGCGCTGATTCCACTAGTTGGTTTCTCGCACGCTTCTTTAACACTCCGGTCACTTTTTCGCACGCTTGTTTAACACTCCAGCAACTTTTTTGCACGCTTGTTCAACACTCCAGCTACTTTTTCGCAAGTTTTTTTAACACTCTAGTTACTTTTTCCCACACTTTTTAACGATCAGTTATTTTTCCTACCATGTGCACAAAAAGTCCTACCTATCGTGATACTTTTTATGATTTAAAAAAATGATATCTTCCCGTCAAATGACAATCGCTCAGGATCTACGTGGTTGTGGACGAGCCGACATTCATGTTCACGGAATTTAGCGAGGAAAAATTCGACAAAAGTGTCAAAAAATCAGCGTTCTCCGAGGTGTCGATGATCGACGTTGACGAGTACGACGCGAGTTCCCTGCTCCGAGACCTCGAGGAATCCTACGACAGTATAAACCTCACCGACATCGAAATCCTCCGGGTAACTCCTCTCGATTTTAAACTCTTCGCGCGTTGTGTATTACAAAAACATATATATATATATATATATATATATATTTAATACAATTAAAAGAACCAAGTTCTTGGAGATGAGCTGCTGATTTTGATGAAACTGATTTTTCATATTTTTTTATTCGACTACCTCGACTCCGAATCGCCGTAGTAGAAAAAACAAAAAAATACGATTAAAATAAATGTATTAAAAACAATAAAAATAAAAAAGCTTCGGATTCCCAGTGCAATTCGCAGTCCCCGTACTCGAACAACAACAAAAAATCCGATAAAAAAAATGTATTAAAAACGATAAAAATAAAAAAGCCTTGAATTTCCAGTGCGCAGCGCGCTCCCAGTCGAACGAAAATCCCCACGATTGCCTGATCTCCAGGAGCCCATCGACGTTTACCGGGGAAAATTCAGACGTCAATAGGCAATTGGATCTTTTGATGAGAGGTGAATGAGACATCCGTAGCTCAGGAAACAATTGCGCCTCCGATCCACTCTCGTTGAACTCCCGAGCCCTGGAAAATTTATTACAGCAGCGCACCGAGTGTTGGCTGCCTCGCAACACGCTGAGGAATGTCTCTTCTTATTCTTCTATTCCCTTGCTCGCTCGGAGAGCTTCTTTCACTTTTCACGGTACACTCTTCGTCTTTCTTCAGGAATAGTTACGCCGGTGGAATGGCATTGGGCAGGGGTGGAGGGGTGAAGAGGGGGTGGGGGTAAGAGGAGCGACTGAACAGTACACAGAGAAAGAGAAGAGGAACTCTCTTTCGCGTGAGCAACCCTCTCGCTGGCAAGGCAAACGTATTCAACGATGTCGGGAAAATTGCTTTTCCACCGGTGAAAACATATATTTTCGGTATATTTTCACTCGGTGACTGTACGGCGCGAAAATCCGACAAATCCGCACGAATTTTCCCTCTCCCTCTCGCTCATTTGCCGAAGAAGCCGGATTTTCCGTCTCCCAAAATGCTCCTCTCCGTTCCTCACTCGCCAACGCGCGCCGCTCGTCGTCGGGCTCTCGCTCGCTGTTTCTAGCGAACCGATGATGCCGCGCCACGAGGGAACCGACGCGAATCCCTCTCGCCTTAAATTGAATGGTTTTGCTGGAGAAAGACGAAACGCAGTATCTCTAATAAGACCTTACTCTGGCTTATTGGAAGTTGAATCCACGAAGCCTTTTCATCTAGCTAAACAGCTCTGTTCAAATTTCCCGCTGAGAGACCATTTTTTTATGTTTTTTTTTACTACTCTCAATTCTTGCATAGTTTATGTGTGACGAGAAAGTGGGGAAAAATTGATCGCTCTTCACGACGGAACGCCGATGCACTGAGCAACGGTTAATTTAACGTTTAATGTTTTGAAGACCGTATTCTGGCTTATTGGAACTTAAATAGCCAGACAACTTTTTCTTAAGGAGCCAGACAACTTTTTCTCCGTTGAAATTTTCCGCTGAGAGCCCATTTTTTTAGGCATTTTTTATTTTATTTTATTTTTTTTTTAACAATATTCTAATTTTTTACATTCTTTATGTGTGACGAGGAAGTGGAAAAACGTTGATCGCTGTTCATGACGGAACGCCGATACACTGCAGACTATTTTTTTAGACCTTACTCTGGCTTATTGGAACTTAAATTTATGAAGCTTTTCCATCAGAGCCAAAAAGCTTTCCCTCTGTTCAAATTTCCCGCTGAGAACCATTTTTTTTAAGTATTTTTTTTTTTTTTACAATACTCTCATTTCTTACATACTTTACGTGTGACGAGAAAATGGAAAAAAATTGGACGCCGTTCACGGCGGAACGCCGATGCACTTAATTTAATGTTTAATATTTCATTCGCGTTTTTTTTCTTCGAGCGGAAAATATTATTAATGTAGCGGAATTTATGTTCATTTGCAGGCTTCCCGGAAGCAAAAGCGACGAGACCCGTGGAAATACCATTCGCAGAGACGAAGAACATTAGCTCTGCCGGGACGAGCAGCAGAGGTGGAGCGAGAAAAAAGTGAGCAATTCGTGCAAAGGGAAAAATTTGTCTTTCCTTTTATTGCCATGCCGTTACACTGGCGGATGCCTTGCATACCATCTGCAAATACGCCGGATATTATTACCCTTTGATCTTGCGACGAGGATACTTGAACTAATTTACCGTACAGCCATGGGCGTTCGAGCAGTATTTTTTCAACCTTCTAACAAATAATTGGACGATTCACATTTCATTGCAATTATTTTTATATCACTCATGAAAAATAAATTTTTTTTTTTCTTTTGAAAGTTTGTACAATTAGATAAAAGTAAACTCTCGTCATAATGAGCGGAGAAGAGTCGGGTTAATTATAGATGAGATAAAAAAAATGCTGCGCTCAAAGAAATTACACTTACCTTAATTACCAACATAAAAATATAGATATTCGTTAAATATACCAAAGAATAGTATGTCAATATTTATTTTCGAAATTTTTTGTATTGTGTATTTTCAGTATTTTGACCAACTCTGAAATATACATTACACTTCTGCAAAAAGTGCCTCGATCGTCTGCGAATGTTGTCATTTGGCGGGCCAATAACGAATGACGCGCCAAAACAACGGGAGTGTTTTGACGAAAAGCGTGAAATGCCTGAGACAAGGTTGAGGTGTGGAATGCGGTGGAACACGTCGGTATTGCATGATTTCCGATGGCAGTGTTGATTCAACGTCATCGATATAAATAGTCGGGGTCGGCAGGTGTGATATTGACAAGGGTTTCGGTTTTCTTGTCGCCAGCGACATTTTGCCTCGGGCGTGATTGTGATTGCTCGAATGCCTCGCGCTGCTTTGGCAAAGGCTCGAGTGACGGAAATACCCTGACACACTGTGTACCCCGAGCGGCTTGAACGCCAGACGACTCACCCCTCGGTCTCCTCCGTGCCGTTATGCCGCCGTTGATGCTGCATTTTCACTCCCGTCATGTTGTTCTCTCCGTCAGCACCGCGCCCCCCTCTCCCCGCGCCGGGTTCGACTGAATAGTCCGTCATCTCGTCGTTTCACCAACGCGTTAACCGTCCGAGCTCGAAATTGCGGGTCAGAGGTCCAGAGGCCAGGATACGCCCAAATGGCAGCCGCACCACCGACATCCAGGCGCACAATCGCTCGGGGACCACACCTGGAGCAATTACTACCTTCGCCCGCTGATTTTAATTACACATCGTTGCCTCGGACCCTCCGAATACCCGACGAAATCGACTATCGGATACACGATGACGCGAGGGAAATCAAGGGTGCCAAACGCTTCCCTATGTTTCTGGTCATAGGAAACTTTGATTCGCACGTTCGTCCGCAGTTATTTTTCCGATAGTTGAACGATTTTTTTTTTTTTTTGTGGCATCCAAACATCCAAATTTTTGGAAAACAACTTCTGTCTATAGATTTTTGGTCTGTTTCGAGCAAGATATTAAGAAAGATATCGAATTTAGTCACCGTACGATCCTTAGTTCCGGGATTTGAATTAATTAAGATCTAGGATCTGGGAATCTATGGACATTTATAGGTTTGATCTATTTCTTTCACGGTCGAGGTCTCCTGGCCAAGATAATGAGCAAGATATAAATAAATAAATAAATAAAAATATTAAGAAAGATATCGACCTTAGTCACCCTACGATCCTAAGTCCCGGAATTTGTAGGGGAGGGCGGGGTAAAATGGGGCAACGGGGCAAAACGAGGTTTTTGGGCAAAACTAAATTTTCTTCCAATCATTTTTGGATCGGACAAGGTGGCAAAACTGGGCAGAAAACCCTGATGTATCCGATAGGGCGAATTCGGGCATCCAAAAATTATTGGAAAATGACGTTTTGCGCAAAACCCCGTTTTGCCCGGTTGCCTCGCTCTACCCTATTAATTAGGACCTAGGAGATTATCATTCACTACTTTAAATAATAAAAATTTCATTTTGGTGCCTCGCAGTCGCCCACTTCTCCGTACAGGGCCTCTCTAGCTTTATTTCCCGTCGTAAGTGAAAAAATCCGTTTTCGGCCGAATAAAAATATCGTATCCTACATAGAGCGTGTCGTAAATAAATGGTGGCTTCCGGGAAAAAAATTCAATTGTCGACGATCGTCGATTATGTCCCTCAGCCGCGCTCTCACGGCTGCAACCGGGCCGGGGGGTTTGAGGGGTGAGGGATAAACGGCTCGCATCATTTGAATTTAATTTGGCTTCGCGTGTACGATCGTGCGGTACTCGCAGGGAACTCGGCGAGAAAGCGAACGAGAGTGAGAGGCAGCCGATTAAATTTTACTCGCTGCTCGGAACGTGCGACTCCGGATCAGCGTTAAGCCGTACTCGTAAACCTCTGTAGAACTCGCGAGAGCGTTCTCGCCCGCGTATGCTGCTCGTACATCGCTTTTTCCGCCGGACCGAATTCGCTGAATGAATTTTTACGAATTTTCTCTGCCCGCCCGGCTCGCAATGATAAATTTCACGAAGAGGAGGGACCGCGTTACGTTCCGCTATTTTGTACGCTCGGTCAATTTCCCATTTCTACCCCCCACCTTTTATTGTATCATACATCGAACGTTTTCATGTACACTGCAAATTTCGCGTTTCATATAAAATATTACGCTTCATTGACACTTTGTAAATTTTCGATACCGGTACAACCGAAAATGATGAAAGCTTTTTCCGGTTTTATTGCCTCGCGTGTAGTTTTGTCTCGAATTTCCGTAGCAAATAATAATTGGTTTTTCGGTTCGTCGATCAAGCGGAGATGTGGTCGTTATTTTTTTTTTCTTGCACATCATCGGTACACTTTTTGGTATACCGCAAAATTTATGTCGCGTTAAATATGTCACGCTTCGTTTCTAATAAAGTTAATTTTATCTAAAATTTACACTTACTGACAAAACCGCACGGAGAAAAATAGTTCTGTTTCTCTAACAAAATGAAAATCGTTAAGAAATTATTGATGTGGCAGCAAAAATATTTAGCTGCTACAGCAAAATATTTTGTTATCCCTGTGTTAAGCATATAAATGAGTTATAGTAACAAAATTCTTATTGTTCCAACAATTCTTTTTTCTCCGTGCGATGAAAGATTTTTCCAGTTTCACCGGTTTATATCCAGTATTATTGTCTCTCCGAATACTTGTCACGAATAATAAATGAAACCAACAAAATTCAAAATTCATCGTTTATGGTAGTTCCGTGGTCGTTATAAATACATTTTTTCGTCGTCGATAAAATTTACCGCCATATTTGCGAAGCCGGTCGCGTGTGCATTTTTACCCGTAACCATGAGCCTCTTCCGCCTCTCGTAGTCGTCTTTTCCTTATTCTCGCGTTTCCCTCTCCATATCCATATAGAGAGCCCCGACCGTTTGGTTGCAAGCACACGATCCCTCGGGGCTCGTTACCTTGCGAAAAATGAAGCCATTTTGTGGCGATTCCGCTCTAACGCCCGTTTGCATTCCTCCGACCATACTTCGCCCGAGCTTCTCGCTATACATACAGGTATGTACATCTATCCATATACGCGACCATTGTATATACTATATTCCCGATGCAGCAGACACCTCTTTCTCTTCCACGTTTCCGACATTTTTTTCTTTTTTTTTGTCCCTCCTCACTTCTCGCTTTCTCTCCATCCCTTGTGACGTTATGACATAGCGAGCTCATCCTACGGTAATGCTACGTACATATCCAGAACCGCCCTGGCAATTCGTAGAGTCGTTTGCGAAAAATCCCTCGGAAAAAGGTACGAGCCGAACGCTCTCTCGGCATCCGAGGATGAATCCTGACAGACCGCTCACCTCGTACTTTACCCAAAGATCCCGAACCCATTTCCGCTAAACTTTACAAATTCAGACGAGCTTACACGTTTTCACCATTTTAAAAACTTTCTTTTATTTTTTTTTCCTTTTTTCGGAAATGTAAAAAATAAAACATAAAATTTCACTAGGTTTTTAACTCGCGAGCTTCATGGAAGGTTACAATTATTTATTTATTTATTATTAAGATATGTTTATGGTAACAAAAGATACAAAAGTTGAAAAATGCTTATAATTGTTAAAACGTATAAAATATCTCTATCGACGAACGAAAGAAACATTTTATTCACTCTTTCTATGTTTTTTCGTCATATTTTATTTATTTTTGCTTTTTTTGGAAATATAAAAAATGACGAGTGGAACATAACATTTATTCGTTTGAAACTCCCCAGATTAGTGGAAGTTTACAATTACATCGATGTTCTGTAATGCCAGAGGGTCATACAAGCTATACTTATGCATAGCCTTATGGCATTATTCATTGTATCGTATATTTTGCTTGTCGCGGGAAACTCGGGTGGATTACGATTTTTTGACATTCCTCGTTCTCGCTATTTTTTCATTTTCATTTATTTTTTTTAGCTTGTTCTCAACGTTGTAAAAAATGAAAAATAACACATACAATTTCCCACGGAGTGAAACCATTCCAGCTTCGTGGACGGTTATAATCACATCGATGGTCTACAATGTCCGAAGGGCATATGAGCTATGCTCATGTACAGCCTATGTGGCTTTATTGCATTATATATTGTGCGTATCGCGGGAACCTCGGGTGGTTTACGATGTTTTTAGTATTCTCGTTGTCTCTATCATTTTAATATTTTTTTTTCAATAATATAAAAAGACAAAAATAAAACATAAAATTTCCCACAGTGTCGAAGTCCCCAGCTTCATGGAAGTTTATAATTACATCGATGGTCTATAATGCTCACGTGCAGCTTATATGAGAGTGGAGCAAAATGGGGTTTTTGGGCAAAACTAAATTTTCCAATCATTTTTGGATCTTGGATCGGATAAGGTGGCAAAACTGGGCAGAAAAGCCTGATGTATCCGATAGGGCGAATTCGGGCATCCAAAAATTATTGGAAAATGACGTTTTGCCCAAAACCTCGTTTTGCCCCGCTCTACCCTACTTTACGTGTCGCGAGAACCGCGGAAGATTTACGTTTTTGACGACTCTCGGTCTCTGTATTTTTTTATCTTCATTTTTCATTTATTTTTTATTTAAGTGGAGCAAAATGTTGAAAACCCGCATGTATCGTTGGGACAAAACAGATCATTCAAAAATTATAAGAAAATTGATTTTTGCCCGAATGTCCCATTTTGCCCCGCTCTCCCCTATGAAAGTTTTAATTTTCAACGTTTTTTCCTTTTTTGGCGATATAAAAAATGGAACATAAAACTTCTCTCGGTGTCGAACTCTCCAGCGTTTGCGGAAGGTTACACTTACATCGATGGTCTATAACACCGGAAGCGCATATAAATTACGCTCGTGTACCAGCCTTATGACATTATATATTTTGCGACAGGGTAAAAGTGGTGAATATGGCCCACCTCGATCAACACGTAAATCAATGACATATGGGCCATATTCCCCACTTTTACCCTATATTGCGATATATTTGCGAACCTCAGGTGGTTTACGATTTTTGGACGAGGGAGTTTGCGGCGGCGCGGTAGGTTGGGAACGGTGAAGGAGGCAAGTGGAACGCCCTCGCTGACAAATAGCCCCTGCAAGCGAGCCGGGTCACCATTGTAAGCTCGACCTTTATCGGCGACAAAAGCCTTGAAAGGCTTGTGCCCCGCACACGGTAATAAACCTTAGTCGAACTCCCCGGTCGAACGCGGAAAGAAGGTTCCAACGGCACATCGTTGTGCACCGCCGACCCGCGCCACTGTGAATTGCGCACACCGGATTCGCTATACCCGACGAATATGGTCCGACAAATACGATACCGGTACTGACAGATTAATCGAAAAATGAAAAAAAATCCCTCGGAAAAAGTAGCTTTTTTTGTACGTAAAAACGTAAAAGTTTTTTTGCCCCTCTTCAAAAAATCCATGGCTAAAATAACTCGCATTTTCGATATATATATTCTTGCGGTTAAGAAATGCTCCCTGATGGGCTGTTGTAAGAGTCTGAAGCTGGAGTCGTTTGACGAGTAACTTCGGTCGTGGTTGTGCCGTTTGACAGTTAATTTTGGCATATCATGAGGTTGAGTAGCGCGTGGGACGGTATATTGGTATTTATCGTAGTTCAGTAAGAAAACAGTATATCAAAGAAAGAATCACACGATAATAAGATGCCGAGAGAGAGCTTCGACGTCCGG
>JAPYZD010006017.1:0-13240 GCA_030522725.1 Ichneumoninae sp. B BG-2022a | reverse complement strand
TTGCACGCTATAAACAACAAGCCAATTCAAGAACGCTCGAGCTCGCATAGACTCACACAGCGGTATCGTAAATGCACGCCAGTCGTATGCACAGTATTTATGAGTTTCTCAGCCGAGCAAATACACGAGTATTCAAAATTTATTTTCGTTAATCTCGTAACTGGTCTCGTAGTTTAGTGCGTTATAGATTCAGCGTCCAGTAAGCATAATCAAGAGACACGGTAGCGTCTCGACGCCAAGAACGTAAAAAAAAATTTAATTAAGCGAAGGACGCTACCAAGTAGTTATACTCCAAAATGCCGGAAGTATATTTTTGCACGAAAGTACCTCTTGAGTTACCTCTTGAATAAATCATCGGATCGAAATGATATTGAAATTTTACTATAAAATGTCTATCCAAGCTTTCCAGTTTGCTTAATTCCGAACATATTCATTCGGTGGATTCTTGTGTACGATGATCGCGATCAGCAAACGATCCAAAATTTTTCGTTTGTGCGTGAGTTAACGCGATAATATGCAGTCGGCTCGATCTCGGCAACGAAGCATCGGATCGAATTTTCAAGGACACTTTTATGATACAATTCGGACCCAAGCTTTCCAACGCGCCCACTTTCAATAAGCATCGTTCGATCGATGCTGAGATTTTTGCCCTAACCTCAAATTGATGTTTACGGCTACGATCTAAGTAGAGCCACAATCAATGGGTAATTATATTTACATTTATTTATTATATTTACATTTATTTACAAAGGAATTTGTATGTTTCATCCATAATTTTTTTTTACAAATATTTTCTCTTTTCAGAGAAGAAATCAACCACAAAATACTTTTTTTCAAAAAAGTAAAAATGGTACGCCAAGGACTTAAAACGTTCAGAAAATATGTTTATGGAAAAACCTCTTAAAAATTAAAAAATCTACCAAAACAGATGTTTATTCGAATAATAAAAAAAAATATATGTGTATCAAAATGTAAAAAAAAAAAATCGAAAAAATCAAATCCACCAGCCAAGTAGTATTACAAAAATCTAAAAAAAAAATACAAGATGTAAAAAATCTTCAACAAAAAAAACTTGGTGTGCCAGTTTTTTAAAATAATTTTTGAATGAACTACATACGACAGTGATTGGAAAAAACTGGCACGCCAAGTTTTTTTTGTTCAAGATTTTTTTTATCTTGTATTTTTCTTTTGTATTTACACTGGAAAAAAATTAGAAACGCTTTCCAAACTCGATGAGAGATGAGTACATTGATAGCGGGCTCGTATGATATTTGTAAGTTAACGATATCTCACATTTAAAAAATTTGGCTGCAATAAGACGTACAACTCTCTTACACCAAACGAAAACTGTGGATTTCGTGATGAAGGTTTGAAGTTATTTAAAATATGTGGGTACTGTAATTTTTTCGATATGTATCACGCTATATCGCTTAATACAGTTTGACTGTTCTGTTATCCGAATTTTCGTTAATCCGAACGAGCTCCGGTCCCAATTGGTTCGGATAATCGAGGTTCTACTGAAAAAAAATAAATTAATAAATAAATAAAAATAAATATTGGCTATCAAAATTTCCTTATCAAATTGTTTAATTGGACGCCGTTTTGGTGATAGAGAACTCGGTGTACAGTTTGAGGATGCTATATTAAGCTTTTTAGCGTTCGATTTCCACCTATCGACAGTTGTCGATATTTACATCGAAAAAGCAGAATTATGCAGTAGAGCTGTCGAGGTAGAGCTTCGAAGCCCGCTCACTTAACGAATAACATCGCTTTATACGGGAACACGGCTCTTGTGCACAATAAACGTTGCAAAGTTATAATTGAACAGACATGGAGCAAGAAAAACTTGGATATTACGCGATTAGATAAAGGGCGAACGAGATGTCGTCGTGTCCGTAACGAATGAGCACGCAACGCGAACAACGTTTAAAGCGTTGCAACCGTGCCAACGCCTACTCCTACGCCTACTCGACGCATTTAATAGGATGTACGTTCGTCGGTGAGAGTCGTGAATTTTGTTCCTGTCATGCCACCACTCGTGAACTGCCGGACCAGCACAGCAGGGAAACAAGAACACAGGCTGGCAATTCAACAACAAGTGGTGCTCGTATTACCGTTCACCACATCGTATATACCGCACTTGTTTTAAAAGGGAGCAATAAAATCGCGGCTCACGATCAACGGAACACTCCGCCCTGCACGCATTTGGCAACTGCCTAACGATATATGGTATACGGAACTTAGCGTACAATCGAGTGACGATCGAATGGAATGGACAACTAGCACAACGCTGTAATCACATTAATCGAACTCGACAATCTCTTGTGTCAGTCAGATCGTTCTAGCTTTCTGTAGATACTAAATTAAGCACCGAGTTCATCAGCATCGGTTTTACAATATTACACGACGAGAGTGAATCGAACTTCTCGCTAGATCGGTGAAAAAAATAAAATAAACAACACAAAGACGTATATTTCATACATTGGAAAATGATTCATTATACCCAGGAGAAGAGGTGTCGGCTGATAAAAACAATTGATCGTCCCCCGATGAGATACAATTTCTGTTCACTGAGAGCGTATGAGTTTACGCTCGTGAGTCTCTGATTAATTATCAAGATCGAACGAGTGCTGTAAACCGACCCACTCGGTGCCAAGTTTTTTGTCTCTATTTTTGTAACGGCGTCTGCGTTGCTCTTCCATCGCTCATTCGTTCTATCCATTCTACCGATAGATTGCGATCGCGATATATGAGAGCTGTAGATCCAGAGAAGAGTTTGCTTGGAGAAAGCACTGAACCATTAAATGCAAACACATTAGCCCGGAATACAAGAGACGACTTTATTCTTCAATATTATTTTATAGGCATAAAATACAATTGATTAAAAAAAATAATTGCCAAGCGTAGTATTGGCTACAATAAAATAATTGGGGGAAATTGTCAACCATGATCGGACAAGAAATACGGCCTGATCTGATCAAATGTGGCCGCATCTGACACAGAGATTTTTCTGACGAAAATCTTGCTATAAAATTGGTTTAAATGGTGAGTTTTTTTTTGCATTCATTTTTGCTTTCTCATAGAGGAAGCTATGTTTTCGGGATAAAAAAAATTCGAGATTTTAATGACAGCGTACTAAAAATGGTCGAAAACGTCGAGAAATGTGATTTTTAGCTGGCGTCCGGATGTATGTGTGTATGAATATGTGTGTGTGTGTATGTGTGTGACAGCGTGCATCGAAATGTAAATCGCTTAGAACGACTATAACTCGGAAACGGCTTGAGATAGTGAGTTGAAATTTTGTACACTTGTAGAGTGGTCGCGTCTCTTCCTTCGGTGTAATTTTCATGAAGGTTGAAGCCCTTTTCGAAATTTTACGCGAATTTGAAAGTTTTGAAAATAGTCTGTGGTAGCTCTAACTTTCGCAAATTTTGAGCTATCGTCATAAAACTACACTCGAATATAGTATTTTTATCAAAGTCCTTTGGTATTGAATTTGGCCGAAATCTACCGAAGGGATCAAATTTTATGGAATTTTGATTATTTTCTAAAATTACCAAAAATCGTCTAATTTGAGTAAACATGGAAGTATCGAGCTTAAATTTGGCATGGGAATGGACTAACACGGTACAATGTTTCGTATCAAATTTGGTAAAAATTGATCCAACCGTTTAAATTTTCTGGGATTTCTGAATCAAATACCACGCAAAGAGTAAAATGAGTTATAGTTTCATAATCAGCGCTGAGGATGAGAATAAAAATTGCTTTAAAACGACGCAATCTGCAAATTTCAGTTTGCGATATCCTGTAATAAATTCCGGAGTAAATTTTGACGGTTTTACTTTTATGAAATGTAGACATTTTCTATGTTACGAAAAAGGTGAAAAGTAATTAGCACATGATTTCTCTATATTTTTTTGTTGTGAAAATTGTATTTTAATTATAGCTTCCTCTATGAGGAAGCCAAAATGGAACAACGGAATCCTCTATGAGGAAGCCAAAATGGAACAACGGAATTTATCATAGAGGAAGTTATGTATGAAAAGGTAAAACATGAGGAAGTAATTGTGCAAATCACTTTGTACGCTTTTTCTCATATCTCTGATCAAAACTTATTGAAAATTCAACTATAAGATTATACATTTTTTCTACGTTGATGAACATATTCAATTTTTTCTTCCAAATGATATGTTTTGTCGCACATATTACTCTTCAGTATTCGATGTCACATTATAAACATTATTCTTATTTCCACTAATAAACATGATTAATGAGAATCTAATAGTTCGGATAACCAACAGGGGTGGATGCGCTGTTGGCACACGGCTCCGTTGATCCCCCAAGCAGAATCGTTCGCGATCAGTACTTGGATGGGTGACCGCTTAGCCGTGCGCTAGCTGGCGCATGCACTGTTGAGCTGGAGGCACTTTCTTCTGAGACTTTGGTGTTTCTGCGCTTTACTCACGTGCAAAAATACCGGAGGGGCAGTCGAATATGGTCGGGTTTTCCGTAGTTTTCCCGTGCCCCGGCAAATGTGGTACAGTATAGATAAATCGGCTACGGACGCACTGGAAATTTGGTAGCTTAGCTGGGTGTAGGTAGGTCGTGCTAGGGGGAATCGAGAACGGGTTCCCTAAAAATCCAGAAGCGTATACGGTGGAAATGGTAAAAAAAAGTTTAAAATAAAAATTTTCACAGCGCTTCCCCGTAAAAGTTGAAAATGGAAATTATTATATCGCTTTCTCATAAAAGTTGGAAATTGAATCATGTTCCTTTATTCGCGAAGCTTCCTCCATGAGGATGCCAAAAATGCAGACAATGCTTCCTCATAGAAGAGGCTTCGCGGATAAAGAAACATTATGAGAAAGCGATATAATAATTTCAATTTTCAACTTTTATGAGGTAGCGATATGAAAATTTCAATTTTCTCCTTTTTTCCTTAACATATATACTGTATATCATACTATTAGAAGAACCATTTTTTATTATTTGGGAATACTGATGTGACAACCGAGATCGCAGTAGGAAATATCGAAATGAGCATTTTAATTCTACTCTCACACTCACGCTCTCTGGCTTAGCGCCGGATGAAAGACTTCGGATAGGAAGTTTAGGCTCAGTTTAAAACATTGTAACATTGTAACATTGTAACATTGTAACATTGTAACATTTGTAACATTTGAAAGTGAGTAAATATATATATGTATATTTAATTATTTCTAGAACAAAATATTTTTTAATTAAGAAAATTAATAATATAATCGAGGATATGTTACATCGAGATAAGTAGAATCCATGAGATTACGGAGTATGCCCTTCGTGAAGTCTGGACACATCCTTGAATCGAGTTTACTATTTTTTGGGCCCATCCTACTATGAAGGATTCAAAAGTAAGCGTGGATAATAAAATTTCTCACCCAAAAATAAGTTTATATTTAATCTACGGGTAGTTATACTATAATTACTCTCATTTGCTCAACTCGGATATTACGGCGCGGCTCCAAGAGAGTACGATGAATACGCGATGAAAAACCAATTATTATTATCTCTCCAGTTGATTATATACTCGATCGTATAACATAAGCATTTCGCATGTGTGAACGTACTTTCCTCTATATGCCCGAAAATACGTACTAAATTTACACTCGGCGCCGTGCTACGGTTCACAAAAAAGTCAACAAGGCTGCGGTACCGTGTGCGATTCCGCACGAGTTCCGACCGCACTCGACCGTGCCCGGACAGTGATAAGCCAATAAACGCCAACTATTATTTTACGCATGATTTGTAGGCGCTCGGTTATTAGCTCGCCGATTGCCGAAATAACATATAGTCGTTGTACGTCGGTGTTCCCGAATAGTGCCGGGAATTTCATTCGACGCCCTGCTGTTCGGGATCTCTCACCGCTTCCCCGCGTTCCAATGCCCTCGCTCTTTGCCTCTCATCCGCAAAATCTCGCTCGTGTGTAATCATACTGTGTAACACTTTATATAGGTACGTTGAGAGCTGTCTCCCTCATACTTCTATAATGTTTTATCTCTGTTACTCTCCGGCTTTCAGGCTAGCTTTTACCTCCCACCGCTCCATCAGCTCGTTTGCCTCGGCATAGTGCTACTATACGTACTATACACACGGTTCAACGCTGGAACTTCTACCTACCTCGTAGAACTCGGAAGCCATATTAATAGTCGGCACTTAAGAGTTTCATTAAGTCGCGACCGCTCGATCACTGCCTCAGTGGGCGCTCGTGCTACCAAGGTTTTGCACCCACCTCTCAGCCCCCCCCCCCTCGTATCTACCCCGTTTAACCCAACAAGTCCGGGCGAATTCACCCTGCTCTCTTTCTCTTTCGTGCCTTCGCGACGAAGCGAATGAGAGAGAGGGAAAAGTGAAATACAAAAAGCCGCCGATGTTCTTCTCGGTGTACAGGTTTCAACCGCGCCAGCCGACATTCACTGCACACTAGGTTCAAATACGAAAATCGAAATCCAAGGGAACAGGGAACGTACGCGAAATGTTGTACGTATATAGTGTGACCGCAGTTAAAAATCATTAAAATTTTTTTTTTCTTAGAAGAAGATCTTTGCGCAAATGTAACCTGATGCTTCACACTTTATGCATGGAAAAAACACGGTTTTGTGCAGAGTTCATGAAACTCTGTTCAACAGAACATTATATTTATACCTTGGTTTATTCCATTGGGAGGTTATTCGAATTAATCGTTTATCCAACGTTAATTAATCAATTTTCATTACTTTTGTAAGCATGCTTTAAGGTAGTCCTTGCGACATTTTTTGACTGTCTACACATTTTTCCCATTTAAAAAAATAAAGGAATCTTTTTCATTTAAAAAAGTGAGTTTTGTTGAAGAATTTTATTTTTCATCAGTTTGTTAATTTGGAATGAACAATTAGGAATTATTATTATGGAAAACTCATCGTTTCAACACATTCAATATGCTTGATTTTTTTCAGATTTTCATACTATTTTTTATAATTTTTATACCAGAAGTGTGTGCAATTCCCTCTCATTTCTCTGAAAATTATGCGACGTGAACACTATTCGCAAGGACTACCGTAAATGTTCAGAGTGAACGAGCCCAATGCGTCATTCAATTACATATGCTAATTCTCGGGAATGTTCTAGTAAAATTCATCAAATTCTCCACCGTCTCGACCTTTAATTACTCTTCTGCTTTTCCTCTATCGCTGTACACATATTTCTCACGTCTCTCCTTTCCCTATTACCTGAACTATGGCAAGAAATTTATGACTCTCGGTGCGTCAGTGATTGAGATGGGCGGATCTAATGGCGGGTTCTGTCCGCATGCAGGATTTATGCAGCGCGCAGTCGATTCTAGGATCGATCGTGCGAAGGAGAGAATAACCGAGGGCTGACGATATCTACCTGCATATAGATATAGGTATAGTATACTGAACAGATAGAGGAAAGTGGGGCAAAATTGTTGAGCAATATGGAATCGATCTGAAATATAATTAGATTTTGTAAAACCTCAATCTTGCGCCCAATTATGACAATCCAGTTTCCTAACCATCGCTCAGCTAAAGTATATGGAATGGTAGGGGAATGGGGAAAAATGAACAGCACAGCATAGTTGATACCGCAAAATTGATCCATCACATGAAAAGTGACAAATGAAAAATGTTAAGTTTGAACTTCAGCTATGATCTGAAGTTACTCTGGCTAAAATATAAGACTGATAATGAAAAGAAAAAAAAACCGCCAACGATACTTTTTTAATTCAATAATTAGTAATCGAACCAATAATTGCAGGAGGCTATCGATTGCACTATGTATACAAATGATTATTGGATGCCTTATTTTATGGATGTAACAAAATGCAGTAAACACAGTAAATGCAGTATTTATGACCAAAATCATTGTCATCAACGACTGCACACTAAATTGACAATACATGTCAATTTTCGTAGAAACTCACTGATGCAACCTGTCAAAAATTCATAAATATTTGGCAATCAAAATAATCATAAGGTACATGAAAATAATAGCCGAGTCACCATAAAAAGATATATCATAATAATAATAATCACGCAGTTAATAATTAACTGCGCGTAATAAGTCACTGAATGGTTATATTCAGTGATTGGCAGGCGACGATCGTATAACTGAAGGAATTAAACGAAGCGGATATTTTATCAAATGGACCAGTGCGTGTTCACATAAATACGGATAAAAAAAATCTAAAACTTCGTTCACTTGAATACGTAGCATTGAGAAATTTTAAGAGTTAAACCTTGCTCCCATACATCACCCATAGTTCGGTAATGAGATTTCCAATGGGTTACCTTGTTTCAATAGTGAAATTGTCTTAATAAAAAATTGAAGTTCCTTATCGAAATATTCGTAGGTAACGTTCATTTATTAGTCGAACCGTATGGTCCAAATTACCAAGCACCTCGGATGAGCGTGCATTGAGCCTTTGTGAAATTAGCGACAGTACTCGATGAGCAGACAAATAATGACGCCCTATCTCACTGACATGTCGATATAGACAAACATATTTTTTTCTAAAAGTCTTTATCTCCATAAGTTCGCACGCAATGATAATAAAACTTGGAAAAAGACGTAAGTCATGATGTAAAAAAGAAATCTGAATACCAAGAAAGTACCGAAAGTTACGATGACGATAATGCTCATAAATCCTGTCTTTTGCCCTTCGAGAATTCGGGAGTTAAAAATAGCACAAATATACTGAAATGATAACTGGCCCATTATGACACACTCTCCCCCAATCTGTCACCAATCGTCATGCGGAAGAAGTTATAAATGTCATGTCTAATATGTCGAAAGAAATTGATGTCTAAACTGTGGAATTTGTTTATGCTGCCGACAGATCGCGTTTCGGAGAGCCCGGGCGAACGAATCGTGATTTTTTAAATGGATATGCCAAACCGCGCCTTTCAATTTGCAAGCCTATGAATTTTTTGAACGATGCCGACCAGCCCAACTTTCCGAAAAAATAAACAAGCTTTGGCGATTCGGCAAACTGTCGCCTGGTGTTGTACACCGAGGGTTTTCGTGAAATAAAATTGTATACGTCCAATCACCGACTCGACTGGTACGCGTAAAAATCCGGCGATCTGTGTTTTACCATTTTTATTTCAAAACATTTTTTTTTTGTTATTTTTTTTCTGTTTGCGTCTGTGTGGTTTGAACCCGCTGATTGAACGAATCGGCTATACGATTGAGCATGCTCCGATCAATTTCAAATATTCAGAATATCCATAGCAGGATAGCAGGCCGGTATAACAGAGGGCCAAAAACAAACAATAATTTCTCTGGTATTTCAACAGCTAGCATGATTAAGGAGCCAATTATTAGCAAACGCTCTCGCCGGGCGACGCGCTGAAAATTATACGAACGCCCACTCACCCTCAAGTGAGAGTACATGCGCAGCACGCATAGCTCGGAGGAAGGAGTGAGAAGCTTTTATACTGTGGATCGTTTGTCTTATATCTACATGTGAGCTACTCGTCTTTCACTATTGAATTCTATCTTCCTGCGTCTTTTCGTTCTTTCGGAGCGTTGTTTTTTTCTTCTTCACGATACATGCGGGTATCGGAGCCCTCAGAAATATCTGGTATCGTCTCTTCCCGCGGGCACTCTTCGCTTCATCCCGTACACGTCAATATTCTTGAATACCCGTACGTCTTTGCGAAAAGACTGGTTGCAGGGCTTATCGCTAGTGTCAAGCCTTTCCCGTTGTCGTATCCTTGCCAGAATCAATATATTGTATATAGGCAGGAATATATATATATCGATATCTCGCGACAAGTCTCTGAGAGTCGGGCGTTCGAGATATTTTCCGTGGTGAGTTATATTCTGAGGTCCTCCTCGATAGTCCCAAATACGCCGAGCGACGACTTAAAATAGTCCGTTTTCAATGGGCCATGGGGTCGATAGACCGAAGTGCCCCTCGATAGCCGGTAATAAGGAAAACGAGTTGGGAGGTAAGCTAATGCGGGAGAGAGCGGACGATTGAGTGGTTGTATAAAGAGTATAAAGAGATGTGCTATTAAGACATTTCAGCGCACTTCTCCATTTCACATCTATTTCAATGCTTTTCGTCGGCTTCGAATAAAGTTAATCGATACGTTTCAAGCTGGATGAGTAAATAGAGTAACTCGGAAAAAATGGATTTATTTTCCCTCAAAATTATTTAGAGATTCGTCATCAGTGAGGGCAAATATATGAGACATGGCGTCAAAACGACGACTTTTTAGTTAGTGATTTTGTGCAATAACATGTAGAACTTTGTTAATGTTATAAATAAAGCTGCAAAGTAATGCTTATGGGTGTCTCGTTTCTCATAATTTTGCCCGTAGCTCCTTCTATGAGGAAGCCAAAAATGGAACAAAACTGTATCATCGAAAAAAATGGACAAAATTATGAGAAACGATCAAGTCCGGTGCAAATTACTTTGCAGCTTTTTTTTTACTTTCTGATCGAAAACCAAGTATGTAGTAAAAGGAAAGAGTTTCAACAAAACATAAAATTTGACTGTCAGATTTTGGCCAAGAACGTGTTTCACACACTCAGAAAAGGACATCAGAAAATTATGAATGGTGAAAAATAAAATTCTATAGCCCATGGTACTACGCTATTAGGGCACCCCTTATGGCAAAAAGCGACAGGCATTCTAAGAATTTGTTACCATAATGTCTACAAAAAATTATTCTAAAACCAGCACTTTCAGCTATACCTGGCGCTATAGTTCCGTCCTACTATGTATTATGGTAATTTTCCTCAAGCGATAAAGAAATTTTTATTCGATTCTTCTCTCAGTGTACGTCCTGGAATGCTAAACAGCATTTTCACATTTCTACTAGTCGCAATTAGAGCATCTTTTTGACAAGACTAAAATTGAGGTGGTCGAAGCCCTTTCCACGAGCCATTCACGAATCCTATCGGTCTTATGTCATAACGGTAAGATAATCTGCAGTATTACTACTTCCTACAGATTGTAACTGGAACTTCCATTCAAGGCTCTGTAAATCAAGCTAGTACCTATGACGAATTTACTAATATAGATGTATAATTAATGAAATCGAAAGAAACGATTGAACTGCAAATTTATGTTTTCTGTGAGCAAGTAACTCAAATAAGCGAAAGAATAAAAATTACGAAGAACACGAGAGTAAATAAAGTACTGATGAGTGTTATCTTCAGCATTTTTAAGAAGGCAGTGATGAGACATATCGTAAAAATATTAATCTCTCGTTTTATTTACATTTATATCATCAAAGAAGTTGATTCTTATACTCATAGATTATATATTGTAACGAATATAGAGATGAGGATGAACCGGGACACACGATATTACATAGATGACGGGAATAGCTCGATATGACAAATGGCAAAGGATGGATTATCGATTGATCAGATAACAATAGTCTTGATCAGACATTCAAAGTGAACAGACGTGTGACTGTTCGGGTCCAAGACATGTTGCTGCGACCGTAGTTAATAATATCTGTCTCAAAATCAAATACGTGTTTTATTCATTCGCTAATTCGTAAACGTACCAATGGCTGGACACATCCCAGTTACCGGACAACTGGTCTGCAGACTTAAGTGTGTAACGAATAAAATGTTGAAAAGATTGCAGTTATTGTTAAAATAGTGTCTATAATTAGTAATTGATATGCATGCACACAATCGGCATAAACCATGCGTAAATAATCATTTAATTGTTACATTTGCTTGAGTGATAGTCGATTTTTGTGTCCCGACCAGCCAAAGAATGGACAGGGCCAGTGAATGGACACTTTCCGTAAGAGCACGTGCATAAATAACGTATATTCATTGGCTTTTCGTCTGCTTCACTGTCCATTCATCGACCGGTTGAATCGACAAACCCAGTGTTGGGACACGGGGCAAGACACGAAAGGGGTTATTTTAGCTGGATTTCGATGCAAGATATCTCATGTGTTATTCTATGAATATTCCTGTTTTATTGGAGAAATTAATAGAATATCCTGTTCTTATTCCTGTTGACACGAACTAGTTGAGTTCGTCCATGATTATTCGTGGAATTTGCGAAAGTCCGAAATATTGGCACATGTTCTCTCCGAAAATCGGGACACAGCCATGAATAGCTGTCCATGTACCCACTGGTACATTGGCATTTCTCAGTGTTTCCGTGTATAAATATTTTTCAAGATACTGCAAAAGTATTTAATGGATGTGTTTTGAAAACAAGAAACTCTAACGGCAAAATTAGTTATCGCTGTTTTCGAAAATGATCTATGCATGATAGCGAAAATTGGGTTTGAAGATAGACATTGCCTGAAATGTCCGGCCATTCGTACGTTTACATTACAAGGGCTTATGGTGGCTCGCGCGCTTCGCCATAAAGGGTTTCTAAAAGAGGACCTGGAATACTCCGCCCTGTCCTCGCCCCCCCCCCCCCCCCTCCGCTCCCCGTGTGAGAAGTGGAAAATTTTCATATTAACCGGATAGAGGAAACAGCTTCCTTCCTTTCCTTGTGGAGTGTGGGAGGATTTTCTCCGTCTGTCCGTCGTGTACTGTTGTGCTGGTATCCAAAATAAACGTGGGTTTTGCCAATGTTATCATTCCCACTTGTACTACCATATAATATACCACTGAATATGCCTTTCAGTTTCCCATTCGTTGTATGGTATTTTTATCTCGGTGGCATTCTCATATGCCGAAAAATAGACTATATATAATTATCTACGTTTCTAAACTGTATAAATATTTAATAAATAACAGAGGCTGTAATGCTACCGAAAAATATCTCCTATTATTCATAAATAATTTCGATCCTTAAGTTTACAGCTACTATTGTGGACTCATTTATCTGCAATTCATTATCACTTATTCCATTTAAGTGAAAGTTCCTACTCACCCACGTGATTCTCTAGGGTTTAACGACTCGATTCTCGTTCCTCGTGAATTATAAATAGTTATACGTGCCATTAAAGATTCTCTTGCTTTTTACCATTCGATTCCGTTCTCATTTATTCCGAATGAAAAGAAATACCATTTCAGCTCACACCGCACGGAGAACATTTTTTTGTCATGACAGCAAACGTGCATTTGCTGAGTTCTTTTTGTTGTAACAGCAAGAAAATTTGTGTTCGCAGCAAACGTATTGTCCTCCCAGCAAAAATAATTTGTAATGGGGACAAATTTTATATGTCACGGTAGATTTGCTGATGCTGCAAACGATTTGCTG
>JAPYZD010006016.1:0-10028 GCA_030522725.1 Ichneumoninae sp. B BG-2022a | reverse complement strand
CGCATAAGTTCGACAACAATAAGAGAAAATTGCAAGTACTTCTTGATGGTGTAAAAATCTGAAAAAAATCATATATACTAAAGGTACTGAGAAGATTAAGTTGGCATAATAATAATTGCAAAATGTTATTAACAACTTCATAAAAAAATTAATTGATTAACAAATTACCCGGCAACAAAACTTTTTTTTAATACGAATGAAAATGATTCGTTTATTTTTCTGAATACGTATGAATTTTTTCAAATTTTTAAGTAATCGTTGATTTAACGTTGGTAATCGTTGGGCTATAAAAAAAAAATCAATGATTACTTAAAAATCTGAAAAAATTCATACGTATTCAGAAAAATAACCGAATCATTTTCATAAAAAAAAAAGTTTTGTTGCTGGGTAATTTGTTAACCAATTAATTTTTTGATGAATTTGTTAATACCATTTTGCAATTATTATTATGCAAAATTATTCTTCTCAGTACCTTTAGTATACATGATTTTTTTCAGATTTTTACACCATCAAGAAGTACTTGCAATTTTCAGTTATTGTTGTCGAACTTATGCGAAGTCAGCGCGCAGCGATACTCCCTCCTTAATTATTTTCTTTTATTTTTTTTTGTTCCACGTCGCATACGATTTGGTGACCAGTAATGCAGAAAACATTTTTACGGCACTAGGCTTCTCTCATGATTCGAAAAAAAATGCTAAGGGATTAAGGTAAAATGATTCACGTAAATAAATGAAAAGCAAGGAAAATCAACGAATCTTTCCATTTCATGAATTGGAAATTAGTAGCTTTATATTTAATTATTGCATTATTTATTAAAACGTAATTATACGTTATATATCCATACAACATATATCGATAAAATTGTTCACGTAAATAACTGAAAAGCAAGGAAAACTTTTTTCTTCGCCCAAATTGCAATCGGTATTGGAGAGAAAAACAAATAAACACATCCCCTCTCCTTCCTTTTTTGCTGAACAATAGTAATGGCGTGACAGTTATATGGATATATAACGTATAATTATCTTTTAATAATAATTGCAATAATAAAAAATAAAGCTACTAATTTTCAATTGATGAAATGGAAAGATTCGTCGATTGGAGTAATGGAGTACAATTATTGTTTTTTAAGTTAACAATTGGCCGAAAATCACTGACAACGTGACAATTGACAATCGCCGATTGTGACGTTCTCGAATCGTGGGAGTATGACTAATAATTTCAGTAGGAACAATAGTAATCGCGTGACAGTTATTAAAAACGCGTTCGTGTCAACGGGTCTGAGACCTTGCATTGATCGAATATGTCCTCAGCCTTGGCAATTCTCGTATCGAAGCCTGAACCTTGGTTTTATCGCGGCACAACTCGTTGGGTTTTTTTTTTTCAACCGTGAGAGACCGGTTGGTCACACTTCTCCCGAGCCTAGAGTGCCCGGGGGTCCGATGAACGCGAATCACCACTTCGCATGACATCGTAACACACACCGGTCGTGCACGATAAGACACACGCAAGGGGTCCGTTAAGATTTGATCTACGCCGACTCCGACGTCGACCGGACTAGACTGAAAACCGCCGTTGCCCGTGGAAAAACCCTTCTCGTAATTTTATTAACGCTAATATGGTTTGTTGTTTCGGATTTTTATCTCTCGATCGAGACGCAGAGACAAAATTATACTGAACCGAATACAATGAATTTAAACAATTCTGTAACGTGGATTTTATTAGGCGGCAAACTTTTCCCTATATAAAAAAATCCACTTTATGGAAAAAAAATCACTTAAATAAAAACTTTAAGCTTTACTTAGTTTAAACTTTAAGTTTACTTTTGGTAAACTGTTACGTGCGGGTCGAACGCATAAAGCTATTTTTGCAGTTGGAGGCTTGTAAAGGGAAAAAAATCCAGCAGGACTGTCGCGACGCACAATTAACAGTTGTCTGGCCGTTGACCCTATGTCGGGCGCCATTAGAAGTAGCGGGGGAGGATAATACCATAAGACACGACCGCACTGCAACGCGGCGTTGTGGGCTCTAATACAGGGAACCGTAAAAGTGCCAATCGATACTACACTCCGCCGACCAAGACACAGTGTAAACCCCTTTCTTCTCCCTTTTTTTCTTTTCCTATCCAATTTTCAGTAATAGGGCGAGCTAAAAGCTCGCGTGCCGATCGACACCACCCTTCTTTGCGCGAGTCCTCGAATCCCATGTATACTTCAATTTCCCTTAAGATCGTTCGAAAAATGAATTCGACGCCATTATTCATAATAAAAAATCGATCCAAATATTTTTTTGAAGCTAAAATTATATATATATATATATATATGTATATATAATAATTAATAATGTTTATTTGGATCTAATAAACAGATATTTACTACACTCCGCCGACCAAGGCACAGGGTAAACCCCTTTCTTCTCCCTTTTTTTCTTTTCCTATGCAATTTTCAGTAATAAGGCGAGCTAAAAGCTCGCGTGCCGATCGACACCACCCTTCGTTGCGCGAGTCCTCAAATCCCATGTATACTTCAATTTCCCTTAAGATCGTTCGAAAAATGAATTCGCCGGCATTATTCATAATAAAAAATCGATCCAAATATTTTTTTGAAGCTAAAATTATATATATATATATATATATATATATATATATAATAATTAATAAGGTTTATTTGGATCTAATAAACAGATATTTACTACACTCCGCCGACCAAGACACAGTGTAAACCCCTTTCTTCTCCCTTTTTTTCTTTTCCTATTCAATTGTCAGTAATAGGGCGAGCTAAAAGCTCACGTGCCGATCGACACCACCCTTCGTTGCGCGAGTCCCCGAATCTCATGTATACTTCAATTTCCCTTAAGATCGTTCGAAAAATGAATTCCATGTCATTATTAGTAATCTAAAAATAATCGATGCAAATATTTTTTTAAAGCTCAAATTAAATCAAATTAAAATTTTAAAGGTCAAAATATATATTATATTTAGTAATGTTTATTTGGATCTAATAAACAGATATTTATTTACTACACTCCGCCGACCAAGGCACAGGATAAACGCCTTTCTTCTCCCTTTTTTTCTTTTCCTATGCAATTTTCAGTAATAATGCGAGCTAAAAGCTCGCGTGCCTATCGACACCACCCTTCGTTGCGCGAGTCCTCAAATCCCATGTATACTTCAATTTCCCTTAAGATCGTTCAAAAATGAAGTCGACGCCATTATTCATAATAAAAAAAAATCCATCCAAATATTTTCTTGAAGGTCAAATTATATATATATATATATATATATATATATATATGTATGTATATTATATTTAATAATGTTTATTTGGATTTAATAAACAGATATTTAGGGCACATCATTTTTTAAAAATTTGTTTCGTGACAGGCCTGCTACTTGGGATCGTATGGGAATAATGTGATATTTGAATGATGCAGAAACGAATTTTTATTATTGTAAGAATAATACTATCCAAACAAATAAATATATTAGAAATTAATAACGATAAACCAAAGATAAAGTTTTATCCTCGGCCGGTCCCTATCAGTGCCCGTCTTTAGCAACAATAACCAATTGTTCACTTATAGAATTTGAATCTCCAAGTGAATTTCCTCGAGCAAAGTTTGTACATTGCAAAATACAACCATTATAACTTGATGAAATTTGGGCACATGCAGATACCTTCAGGGTCATAATTAATAAACGTTCTATTAGGTTTTAAATCCAATAAACTTTTGTCTTCGTCCTTGATAAATTTTCTTTCATTAGAATAAACTTTTTTTCTGGGTTTAATGATCGCAATGCGACGTTATAATGCTCGGGCAACGAGAACCTTAATTAACGAGATAAAGGAAATGTCGACGAAAAAAAAAATCTGGAATTCCAAATATCGTGGAATATCGTGGCAAAATAATAGTCTCGGTGCCGTGGATATCGTACGAAGGCCGACGGTGGAGGGAATATTTATTCTTTTATAAAAGTGAAACGTATAACGTTTCTTAATCTCGCGTATCTCGAGTACACCTTATATCTCGAGTACACCTTAAGGGAGATATTGAATGATTGAAGCGTTGCATCGAGTGGCGCGATATCGCGGGTAAAACTATCGAGAAATACTGGCGCAACGTTTTCTCGTATCTGCTACGCGGACCGATAAAACTTGACGACCAACGGCAAAGCGAATCTACAAGAGCCGCATTGGATACGTCCGTTTATTTAACCTTTGACCATGCTATAAGTGCTTCCTTGACGCATTTCAGTAAAACGACCTATCGTCTTCGATATACGATCTCGACTCGGCAAATAAAACTCTTCACGCGTTACATCATTTATTTTTTAACTTATCATCCGTTGAAAATTTTGCATATGAAAATACGCATAAAAGGCAACGATAAAATAAGTAAAAAACTCACAATTATTAAAATTGAGTATCAAATAATTAATGGAGAAAATAAATGACTGTGTCGTGCAATAAAAATCGGTGGATGAATATTGAATAAACGAGTTAATCGGCACCCGCGGAAATGTATAAAACACCAGAGATAAATTGGTCCAAAAATATGCCCGAAAAGGGGGAAAAAAATGGACATTAATTTTAAAAACCCGCCAAAACCATCCGAGAAAAGAAGTAACAAATATCCTTGCCAAAAATAAAAAATAAAATAAAACCGTGAAGAAATATCAAGCAAACAGGGGCAAAAAAATTGAAAAGGAGGTAACAAAATAGCTGGCTGCGGCCAAAAATATGGGGGTATGAGTCCAAAAATATTTCCACAAGCATAACAAAAACTCATCATTATTTTTAAAAAGTCCGTGAAAACCATCCGAGAAAAGAAGTAACAAATATCCTTGCCAAAAATAAAAAATAAAATAAATCCCTAAAGAAATATCAAGCAAACAGAGGCAAAAAATAAAAAATTGAAAAGGAGGTAACAAAATAGCTGGATGCGGCTCGGTGATACACAACGATGGCGAGAGTCGCGAAGCGAGGACACCTTTTTCTATGCACGTGACGTAGTACACCGTGCCGTCATTTGCCGGCAGCTGAAACGCGATAATGAGGCATGTGCACCCTGAAAAGATATACCTTCGGGGCATCACTTCTTGATAATGTCACGGTGACGAGGGAAGGAGAAGCAAAAAAAAATGGATAGAAAGAATGTTGGGAGATAATAACGAAGCAAAAAGAAGAAAAAAAGAATCTAGTACTAATAACCTGACGCCGACGGTACGTTTGCCTCTCCGCGCCCGGGGTTTCTCGTCAACGACGACAAATATGACGACGGCCCGTCGCGTCACGTATCGATGAGCCGACAGTAAAAAGGGCGTAAGGCAAATGCTCCGATTGATACCAATGTTCCTATTAGTGGCTATTATGGGTAACATTAATTCTTCTCGATGCTGGAGCAACGACAGTGTCCAATGCGAAAAACTATCCGGGTGAATTTGTTTAGTTACATTAACATTTCACTCATATTATTGATAGGGTAAAAGTGGGGAATATGGACCGTTCCATATATCATTGATTTACGTGTTAATCGAGGTAGGCCATTTTCACCACTTTTCCCCTATCTCTATAAAAATAGGTACGATATATTTTTTGACAAGATTCTGAGTTGACGCCCGAAAGGTGGCTAGATAAATTCATTGTTGCACTGGTAAAAAAGAACAGTTGAAGCAACTAAGATTTCAGCAGGGACGTTCAAATAAATATTTGGTTGGTCGAACAAAATATTTTGATGACTCAAAAATGTCGGCCCGTCGAGGCACGTATCGATGAGCCGACAGTACAAAGGCTACGAACCTAATTGCGGAAAGTACTTCGATAAGATATAGAGTTTCGAATAAACTCTAGTGTCGGATTATTTTAATCTGTATGATTTTTCATTATAACAGTTTTTTTTCGTTACTTAATAAGCAACTAAATTCGATTTTTTGGGTACTTTATAAGTATTTAAAGTACATAGGTCTTTAACCTATTATTTAAATGTACTTTAAGTTCTTGTTACTTCAAATACTTTGCCCAACTCTAGCTTTCGAATAATAATAAAGAATTGGTCACATTTTGAAGGTTTTGATTAGCCGATTAACAGAACTTCCCAATAGAATTGGTTTCAGCGACGGGATACCCATAAGGTAAATTGCCCAGTTTGTGACACTTTTAGAGAAGCGGAGTGGGTTTTCTATCAATAACGAAAGCGTAACATTGGCAAACTGAAAATGTCTCAACACGTGCATGTAAAACCTTCTGAAGGAAATTCACCTATTATACAAGTCAAATATTCGAGGATTTTTATAATAATATTGATTTAATAATGCTTGTCTACTGCTGGAATTTCTGACACTGTGGACCCACCCATGTCCCAGTTTGTGACCCTCGCGTGTACCCGGTTTTTGACACTTCGCAATTTTAATTGAAACGGTTCTAATTCCACTTCTTATGTAATGTTAGTATCAAAGTTCAGGTAGAAACAATGAAAAAAGGTTTAATTGGCTTAAAGGTATTATAATTCCATTAGATGCCTAGAAAAATCTAAGGTCAGAAACCGCGGCACAACCTTAATTATGTGACGGACTTATTGACCCCGTGAATTTAATGAAACAACTGAACAAAAGTAGGATAATTTTCTTCACATCAATAAAGAGGTTCTCGCCGACTATAGTGATATAAGTTTCATGTGGTCGAATATTTACTTGAAATAAAAAACGCACTATTCGGCAACTGCCGAAGTTAGTGAGCTACGTCCAGCAATGGTCTAAATTTGATTACTAAACATTTTTTATTTAAAAACTATGTGTGTCTTCAAAATAAACAACATTTAACGCTCATCAATTTGCCAGTAATTTAGTTAATTTTTGACGAAAACTGAATTTACAGCATGCAAAAATGTGCCGTCGGGGTCACAAACTGGGACATGGTCAGAAACTGGGCCGCGTACCTTAGTCCTATAAATATCTCCAGTTGTTTCGGATGCAATTCTTACACGGCCGCTGATAGAAGAATTTGCATTATCGAGTTTGTGAAAAACATCCGACGATACAATTTCCTCTGTCATTGAACCAACGAGGTTGTTAATTCGAGTCGACTTGTCGTCGGCTTCGCGCAAATGCTACAATGGATTATTAAACATTTTTTATTTAAAAACTATGTGTGTCTTCAAAATAAACAACATTTAACGCTTTTCAATTTGCCAGTAATCTAGTTAATTTTTGACGAAAACTGAATTTACAGCAGGCAAAAATGTGCCGTCGGGGTCACAAACTGGGACAGGGTCAAAAACTGGGCCGCGTCCTATAAATATCTCCAGTTGTTTCGGATGCAATTCTTACACGGCCGCTGACAGGAGAATTAGCATTATCGAGTTTATGAAAAACATGCGACGATACAATTTCCTCTGTCATTGAACCAACGAGGTTATTAATTCGAGTCGACTTATCGTCGGCTTCGCGCAAGTGCTCCAATGGATTACTAAACATTTTTTATTTAAAAACTATGTGTGTCTTCAAAATAAACAACATTTAACGCTTATCAATTTGCCAGTAATTTAGTTAATTTTTAACGAAAACTGAATTTACAGCATACAAAAATGTGCCGTCGGGGTCACAAACTGGGACAGGGTCACAAACTGGGCCGCGTACCTTAGTCCTATAAATATCTCCAGTTGTTTCGGAAGCAATTCTTGCACGGCCGCTGATAGGAGAATTTGCATTATCGAGTTTGTGAAAAACATCCGACTTATCGTCGGCTTCGCGCAAATGCTCTAATGGATTACTAAACATTTTTTATTTAAAAACTATGTGTATCTTCAAAACAAACAACATTTAACGCTTATAAATTTCCCAGTAATTTAGTTAATTTTTGACGAAAACTGAATTTACAGCAGGCAAAAATGTGCCGTCAGGGTCACAAACTGGGCCGCGTACCTTAGTCCTATAAATATCTCCAGTTGTTTCGGATGCAATTCTTACACGGCCGCTGATAGGAGAATTAGCATTATCGAGTTTGTGAAAAACATGCGACGATACAATTTCCTCTGTCATTGAACCAACGAGGTTATTAATTCGAGTCGACTTATCGTCGGCTTCGCGCGTCCATCTGACGTACTCGTCTACTCTCCGGCGCTCGGCCGATATATAGGTTATACGAAAAAGTAGCGAGAGGCGAAAGTAAACTAAGGAATGAAAAGAACACGCTCGTCGACTATGCCTTCGCCGGCGCAGCGACGTGGGCTGGTTAGCTGGTCGATAACAAGAAGGTGAGCAACGCGCAGCGTGTCAGATACGACCTTAGGCAACACACTTTTCTTTCGTCTCGTATGCGAGTGGCCGATGGGAACGTTGATTGGGACATATTGTTGGTTAAGTCGGAGCGACGGCGGTTGAGACGAAATCATGAAAATTAATGTTTCGGAGATTGCAAGTGACTCGTTAACGCTTCGCTGCTCGCCGAGCACGCCGGCCGTTCGTGTTCGTTTACATTTGTATTTCTCTCTTTCTTCGACACGTCTCTGATTCGGGACTCGGTTCCGGCACGCCAGGGACGCTAGCGTGACCCTTTGTCCGCCGCATCTTTCGAGAAAATTCGCACAGTTCATCTATTTATTTCAACTATCTGTCTCTGGTAAAAACAGATATTCGCCAATCGTTATATCAACACATAAAATGTATTGTCCTTAGCTGTAAGGGGTATCCGAATACCATTCAAAAATATCAATTTATTTCGAGGAACACAAATAATCAGAAAACAATGTAAAGAAAAAATAATATTTTGTAATGGGATTTTTTATATTCTTTTTCCTTTCGCCTTTTTATATTATTTTTTCTTTCGCCTTAAAGTTCTCTTGAATTGGAAAGTTTTTCTCACTTCCCCATCTCGTGTCTCTCGGCCGTTAGAATCCGAAGGAAAAACACAGCAACGAATTACCTGCACGATACATCCACGAGTCCAAGGAGTTATAAAAAAAAAAGAAGATGTGGTTTCTGGTATTGTGTTTCGATGAACGGCTATCGAGTATTTTGGCGAATTTCCAATGGAACCGGTAATGCACTGTAGCCTCCTCTCCGGTGAAGTATGCACAGGTTTTCTCTCATCGATTTCACTGTCTGTAACCTAAATATGTCGTCCGGCAAGTAAATATCGCGACCAGCTCGGTCGAGCCCCTCGCGAGAAATCGAAGGGACGAATGCACTGGGAGTATCGAAGTCGTCCGCCAGAGCGCAGCTTTGATCGTGTCGAACATGAAAAAAAAAAAAGACGAAATAACATGCATTGGTACTACTGCATTCCGAGCAGCGGAGGGTGAGCAACGTCGACGGATTGTTCGATCGACGTGTAGAGTCGCATTGAATATTTCAGACGAATACCGAGTATCGGAACCTGGGGGGTTACCGACCGCATAGACGCGGTCACTTCTACATCCAGTGTTACCAACGTTGGATCCGAACGCTCGGAATGTTATTAGCCGATTATAAGCTAGACGTACCAGTGACCGGACATGTTCCAGTTACACTGTGAACAAAAATTGTACATTTAATGTACCGGATTGGAAGTTTTTGGGCAAAGACTGGTACATTAAATTCAATTTACAATTGTGATGAATAATTAATGTACTTTTTCATCGAAATTAAAGTAAATTATTAAAAATTACGGAGGGAGTTTCGCTGCGCGCTGACTTCGCATAAGTTCGACAACAATAAGAGAAAATTGGAAGTACTTCTTGATGGTGTAAACATCTGAAAAAAATCATGTATACTAAAGGTAATGAGATGATTAATTTTGCATAATAATAATTGCAAAATATTATTAACAAATTCATCAAAAAATGTATTGATTAACAAATTACCCGGCAACAAAACTTTTTTTTTTATGAAAATGATTCGTTTATTTTTCTGAACACGGATGAATTTTTTCAGAGAAATAAACGAATCATTTTCATAAAAAAAAAGTTTTGTTGCCGGGTAATTTGTTAACCAATTAATTTTTTAATGAATTTGTTAATAACATTTTGCAATTAATATTATGCAAAATTAATCTTCT
>JAPYZD010006015.1:0-17258 GCA_030522725.1 Ichneumoninae sp. B BG-2022a | reverse complement strand
TTTTTTTATGAAAATGATTCGTTCACTTTTCGGAACACGTATGAATTTTTTCAGATTTTTATCTTTATTTTGACTTTTGCACATTTTTCCATGTAAAAAACAAGATATTTTGATGAACAATTTTTTTTCAACAATTTGTTAATAACATTTTGAAATTCTTATTATGTAATATTAGTCTTTTCAATGTCTTTCAATGCCTATAATAAGTATGAATTTTTTAGATTTTTATAACATTGGGAAGTGTTTGCAATTCTTGCCTGAATTTCTCGAATTTAGGCAAAATGAACACCACTCGCTCCAACCTCCTTAATTGCCAGACAAGTATTTGAGTATTTAAAATATCTAAAATATATCGTGGACTTAGAATACTGTCCAGCTCTGGTTTTGCCCGACTGTGCCATTTTGCCCCGCTCTCCTCTATATGGAATAATAAAACCAAGAGGGTATATACGTGTACGACAATCACGCCCCGGTTCTTCGTCGTCTCGGGTCTAACGGAGAGCTCGCCACGGTCGTCCAAGGGGTAGCCGCGCGCGTAGAACGTTTATGGGGGTAGCGAGAGAACACGACCCGGGGTGTCCCAAAGATCGCAGATACGCGCTCGCGGCGCAGGCCCCCTCCCGGTTCCCGGGGGGGTCCCTCTTAATTATAAAGCTTATGAATAATAATTGTCGTGTAGTTGGACCAACATTGTGACTTCATGTTTTCCCGCTACGCCCCTGTCTGTGTTACTCGCCACGGGCTACCCTTTCTTCGTGTTTGCACCGCCGTGGGACCGAACTTCTTATTAACTCCGATCGGTCCGCTCTCCTCGACTATCGACGAGTGAGAATCTCTCGCGGTACTGCCCTGTTATTTCTTCTCTTTCCACTGTGCGTGAAATATCCCTTTCTTCTTCTTCTTCTTCGTACAACGGCGGATGGACCTCTTGCGGTATTCGAGTGGAGATCAAAACACTTTTTATTTTCTGAAAAATAAAAAGAAAAAAGTTTTGTGAGACATCGTTACGATGAAAATATTCCTTGCCGAGATATCAAGGAAGATATCTAAGCAGAGTTACTCCAAGTCAGGCGAATCGAAATAATTAGAACCCAAAAAATATACATATTTTTTAAATCCTAAAATTGGTGAACATATTTTTGAATACAATTGTAGCAAATACACGCGTTTGTATTCGATAATTTTTCAAAATCCTATCACCCGGATAAATTAACTTTCATTTTTGAGACAGAAACTAATGCTGGGTAGTCGCGACACCGGTGTTAATACAGTTTGACGTTGCTAAAATCTAAACTGTTAATCAAAACTAAAATCTTTAAACATTTTTAAAGAACCGAATACAAATGCGTATATTCGCTAAAATTGCATGGAAAAATGTATTCACCACTTTTAGCGAATACACGCATTTGTACTCGCGACTGTAAAAAAACCCTATCAGTCAGATAAGAAACTAATCATTTTAAGACATCAGAAGCCGATGCTGGGTATTCGCGGCAACGACGTTAATACAGTTTTAGATTGTAATCGTTGGAGCGCAAGAACGATTAAGCTTCCCACGTCTTGGTGAACCCGGGAATACAAAAAAAAAATAATAGGGGAGAGGAAGTCGACTCTCCATCGAAGTCAATTGTGGCGATCGATCGCGCGCGGGGGGCGATATAATTTGGGGCGAGTATAAGCTCCCGCGAGCGCGCCCCGTCGACGCTGCGTCCCATTCTTCGACGAAAGAGGCCGATGCCGGAGGGAAAAAAGAAAGAAGTTCCACTCGATCGAAACTCGATAGCCAAAATATTGAATTTCCCGGTAGCGGGACTTAGGACGGAGAAAGAGCGACTCGGAGAAACGAGGGGACGAGAGGAAGAAGTCGCGCCGGGAGGAGCGAAGAACCATTGGAAGTCTCCGTTTGGTCGAAGGTCCGACGACAAAGAACGCGAGAGAGCAACGTTTTATTTTCCTTCGTTTTAAGAGAACGACGTTCAACTACCGGGAAAAAGAGTCTCCGATGCCCTTTCCTCACTCTATACCCGCTCAAAACACCCCCGGAAATCACGGGGATACCCCCGGTGCGCATCGCTTCAATCGATTCCATGTACCGGAGAGAACCCGAGAGAAACTATTCGCAATCAAGCAATTTTTCTTGCTTCGATGAAAAATATTTTACCGAAAGATAGATTATAACTAGATATAATAATAGATAAATATATACTATAGATATAAATTATAGCGAGAAATATAAATTAAATATAAAAAAATGAACAACAATCTTTTTCCACCGAATATAATTTCGGCGCAACGCATTGAACTACCGCAAGGAAAGACGTCTCCGATGCCCTTTTCTGGTTCTAAACTGGCTGAAAACATCCCCGGATATAACGGGGATAACCGCGATGCGCATCGTTTCAATCGATTCCATATAGCGAAGAGAGCGCGAGAGAAACTATTCGCAACCGAACAATTCTACTTGCTTCGAAGAAAAAGATTTTACCGAACGAAAAAATATAACTATAGAAAAAACGTATAAATACAAATAAACAAAATATAAGTAATATAAGTAAAATGAATAAAAGTAATGTAAAAATATAAGGAAAATCTGCGTCACTGATTTTCCCAAACACAATTTCGATTCGGCGAATCGACGTTGGCTTCCGCAGCCGAATTATCAGAACGATTTTAATCCCGCCCGGAGAAATCATCGAGGACCCGTTCTCGAAAGTAAAAGCCTCGATTTCCCGTTGAAACCCGACTCGCTCTCTGCAACAGCATCGAATTTCGCAGCTCGCGAAGACGCGTTTTCGTTTTCGCGACTCGTTGATTCCGGAGGTATTATACAATACTGGCTTTACAGATACGACGTCTCCGATCTTGTTTCCTCGCCCGGAGGGCCGGAGGGTGGCACGTCCTGATTTCTCCCTGCTCGCGATAGCGAGCCGGGCGTCTTTCGAACGAATTTCGGTAGGCGAGCGAGAGGAGGAGATCCTCTCCTCCCATTGCGCTGCGCTCTCCGCAGTCGGATAGACGCGAGCCGGAAGAAGACACCCGGTGGGGTGAGAATCGACAATAACTTCTCGACTCCGGGGCACAATTTAATTTTATGCAACGCTTGGCACGGCTCTTAGCGCCAGATATCCTTACAGCGTTTAACTAGATTGTTATGATTGTTGTGTCATATCTATACAGCGTTCTCTAATTTCTCCGGTGCTCCGGAGAAGGCGAGGGAAGTCTCTTCTCTTTATCTGGCGTTGTGTTTCCGCGCCGCTCGCAGCATCCACGGTCCACGGGTTCGCCGTATATCTATAAGCGTTTCCAGGCCGAGGCAGCGTAGACTCGTGTAAATTTAAGCTTGGGTCGCGCGTTCCACACCCCCGGAATCCCGGCGACTGTGCTCTCTTCCACTGCACATAGAGACTGAGCTACACACTGTGTATCTTCGCGGAGCTTCGTTTCCCTCGGAAGATACCGCGCGTCACAACTTGCCGGGCTCCGTTCGCTGCAATTACAAGGAAAACGTTATTATTATTTATACAAGCTCCCCTCCCCCCCTCTTAGAACCTAATGTAATCTCGAAATCCCTCGGGATGCACGAGAGATTTCAATTCTACTTGGCGCAAATAACCCGAGTTCCGGACGCGTTATAATTATGTCTCTGTCAGAGTCAAAAACTGGAAATGAAAGTTTAGTGGGCTTGAACGAGTCGATCGAGAATTATACGAAGGATGAAACTGTATGAAAATTTTACCGTGGTCATTTTTTTACTGGTACCTCGGAAGATAACGCTTATTATTAAGATAACCTCGGAAGATTATTATTACTTATCCAACCCCAATTTACAGAAAGTAAGTTAACACCTTTTAAATCCGCTTCTATATAAACACTCTCACGTAAAAACGTATGAATCGATACTACTCTTAAAAATATTAATTGACTCCGCTTCAATTGCTTCCGCTTGTAACGCGTTCCATGCGTTTACCACTCTATTTGATAGAGTGTATCTCCAACGGTTGTTTCCAAATTGCATCCTCTGCAGATTTTACCGGGGGCCACGAAGATTCAGATTAAATATCACTAATTAATGTCGGGGATTAAATATAACTAATTTTTAAAAAATGAATTTAAAAAAATTATTAATGGGTGTCACTCTAAAACACAGAAACTTGTGAGATTTTAGGATACCTCGCCAGTTTAGGGACATGACATTCATATTCCTGGCAGAGAGTTTAGATCTAGCGCGATGGTTGAGTCCGGAGGAGCGTACGGAGAGCGGAAGAGGAGACGAGGGAGAGAGCGAGCGAGTCGGTCGTCGGCGAAGAGGGGTTTGCCGTTGATGCAAGGGGGGCTTGGCAGTGAGCGCACGGCGGCGTCGAGGGCACTGGTGCAGACCAGCGGCTCGCAGGGTGGAGGCGAGCGTGGTATTCCAGCCCTGCGTACGGCCAAGGGTTGCAGGGAAGCTGGAGAGAACGAACGGGGGAAGAAAGAAGAGAACGGCGCGGAGTGAGAAAAGAAGCGGCGCTGAGGCTCGGTGAGAGAGAAGGAGAGGAGCTCGTACCAGAAACAAAACGAGAGTCGGAGAGTTTCCGCGCTGCGCTCTTGGTCTGGCACGGAACCGTGGAAAGATCGCGGATGCGGCGCGGGGGCGGCCTCGGGGGTGTTCTTGCCGTGGCGCGTACGGCGTAGGCCCATGGAAGAGGCCGAGGAAAGACCTGAGAGATATTTCTTATCCCAGCGCACGTAACCCTCTAACAAGCCGGCAAAGTTTACCAATAAATTGTATGACGGCGGAGGCGCCTCGAGGAGAGGAGTCGGGAGACTCACCGGAATATCGTACCACCAGGGTAAACCCTACGGTAAACCGTGGCTGCGTTATCCCTGTTCCCGGCTCTATCCGTCCGCGTATACACATATTGTTTTCCCTTCGCGTCCCTCCTCGCTGTTCTCTTCGGCAACGTTTTTCGGCCACGCGCTCGGTGTGTTCGTTCCGTGGGAAATGAACTGGGAATCCCTGGATCCAGGGATTGATTCGCATGCACGATCTCGCGCCTCGCATCGCTCGTGTGTAATCCGGAGCGAAACGGCGCCCGCGCTACTCGCATAGAGGGAATGCAATGAGGAAGGGGTTTTGGCATCGGGCTGAATTTCGTGATCCGGGAGCCGCGCTCTCGAGGAGGGTCGGGTTGTAGATCTGAACTCTGAAAGCAAAGAAGTAAAAAATTATTTAGTAGTGAAATTGTTATTACCTGAGGGACGAAACGCGAATTGCTTGCGGAGGCAAATTGCATCGACGTAGAGTATACAGAAATGTATGCGTGTCCGAAGCTGAACTAAAAAAAAATGGGTATTTTGTAGACTCCATGTTGAGGGAATTTGCATTCGTGAATCGGTGTCTAAGCGTCTATGCGTAAACATTCAGAATTCATCGAAAGGAACACCAACGATTTGTTAATCGAACAAATCTAGCATTTATGTTTAAAAAATTATAGGTAACTGGTCGTTTTTTTACTTCAGCTTCTCACCAGTAAATGTATATTATTCTTGAGAAGCTAAAGTAAAAAAAAAACTACCCCTACAATTTTTTAACATAAAATACTGGATTTGGAAAAATGGTTACCTTCGCCCCTCGGCCGAGGATCTCCTCAATAAATCCTTCATTCTTTCTCTGGACGAATGTCGAATGTTGACACATAGACGCTTCGACGAGGCCGTGGCGTGATACCTTCTCGAATCCGGGCTGTTAGTGTTCCCGTGTGCGCTCGCACGTTACAATCCTCGCCGATATTGCACAGTTAGCCGTGGTGCGCGCACCTACGGTGAGCATAATGGTCCCGCGACTCATAATGGAGTCACATCGCATCGGTTACACAATCACAATACTAATCCGGCATAATGGGACGACCGGAATGGCTCGGCAGTGGAACTCGCCTCTGTCGGGGTTTGCCAGCACCCCGCCATACGTTCGCCGTACTCGTATACCATGTTCTGCCAACGCGTTCTCCGTTCCACTCCTCGCTCTTCACACGAGCCCGTCCACACGCGTACAGCTTTGGACAAAAATATATATATATATATATATATCGCTATGAAATTAACCGATGCCAACGCCATGCCAGATCCAACGTCCGACTCGCACCGTTTATTCATACGAAAAAGTATGAGGGGTGAGTTATGGTTACTATTTTGACTTTGAATAATTACACGGGCCTCGGCAAACGGCGCGGCCCGAACTGGGGTTTAAAGAAGAAATATTGCAATGTTCGCAGTTCGAAGCTGCTTTTCTAAAAAAAAAGGGAGAAAAAAAAATTGTTACATCGCGGAACCGTTTTCTCCGAAGAATTGTATTTCGAAGGCTTCTGTAACAAAAGAAATAAATATTATATAGTAAAATCCATACTATAATTTTTTTAAAATTATTTAAGTAAAGCGTATATTTATGATGAAAAAAAATCGCGATATGTGCATACCATTTACTGTGGCGTAAGCCCGAAAGAGGCGCCAGGTGCCGGACAGTCGTGACGAATTGTAAGAGGTAGGGAGAGAGAAAGCCGTGATTCCGATTGTCGAAACTCTATCGAGGACACTCATAGATATCGTGGTTCCCCGAAGACGCGTATTCGCTCTCTCATCCGCGCGTGTCATCAAGGAAACTCCGATCCAGCGTTGTCTCGATACCGTCTTAAGAGGCTTGGACTCTTTGCTATAAAATTTTAATCCAAGATAAAAATCTTAGATTAAGATTTTCTAAGAGAAGACAGACGGCCGTAAGTCCGGGTAGCTCTAAAAGCACATCCGCACCCAAGGTAAGGCTTTTGCTGCGCATTTTCTCGGATCCGCGTTGTGTTCGTTCTTTGCGACTTTCCTCTGGTTATCGTCGACTCAGGAACGCCGGTGTCCATCCCAGGCCAATCGATCCTACACAGAAAAAAAAAAACAAGTTATTGTCCACAAACATCCACAATTTTTTGTTTGTTAGTTTTCCGATTGCACGATCCTAGGCTTCTAGTTGTATATTCAAGACTAAACGAACGAGTTTGTCATTTATGAGACAAAAGTATTTTTACGAAAGTTCGTATTCTGATTATTATTACAAAATTATTTTTTATTGTGCAGACCAATCGATCCCAGGATCGATTTTTGCCTCGAGAACAACGGCCGGTAGTTTCCCGTTCCGGAATAATTTCTTGCGTCGACGACGCGATTTCGCGACCGCGCTTGCCCAGCGTGTTTACATTTTTTTCTATCCGAATATCCGAATTTCTTGAAGTTATCAGACTGTTATACTTAACATTGTTTGTGGACTATTCACGGAGTATCTGAGAGTTGTGAGTAATACGGGTCAGCGCGGATTCAGCGAAATGTCTCGAGTTGTTATTTATTCTCTTATTGTTGATCGATTTAACATTTCTAGGATTGGAATTTTAGTTGAATTTTTTGTTTCGGGTACCGATTTTTTCCCCTCTTCGTCTCAGTTTGTTAACATTTTATATTTTTTTTCACTTCGGATATTTTTCCCGTTAAAATTTTTTTTACACCATAAAAAATGTTTAGTACAAGAGAAATAATCTTCTGCCCTAAAAAAAAAGAAATTGTAAGGGTGCCTCATCAATCAAAACCTACCCGAGAGCTTCGAGAAGCTGTAAGCTATGCCCTGTACTTTTCCCCGCACAAAAAAAGCAGAAAAAATCGCCAACGCTCGGTAGGTAAATAAAGTTTTAAATTTCCTCAAGGCGTGAATTGCGGAAGGTCGAGGGTGTAGGTGGTTTTCCTCCGGAGTTTAGTTACCTTGCAGGAATTCGCAGATCGGTACCTGAAACATAAAAGTACCCAAATTATAATACAGAAAAATCTTGAAAAAAAAATGTTATAAATTTTTTCTAGTACACAAGAAATTATCTTCTGCCCTAAAAAAAGAAAGAAATTCTAAGGCCCTCTCGTCAATCAAAACCTCCCCGACAGCTTCAAGAAGCTGTAAGCTATGCCCTGCACTCTTTCCCGCACAAAAAAAAGCAGAAAAAAATCGCCAACGCTCGGTAGGTAAATAAAGTTTTAAATTTCCCCAAGGCGAGTCGGGTGGAGGGTGAAGGTGGTTTTCCTCGGGAGTTTGGGTACCGTGCTGCGCTTTGATATATGACTAACGTGCGGCGAGATAGGGGGTCGGTCTCATCGCGGTGGTGCGCGCATGCCGGCCACGGGGAAGCTCTCGCCGTTCTGCGCCCGACGTCGTAATAATATAAGGTAGAGGGTTTTCGTTTTCCCGGTGGTGCGAGGTCTGCGAAGCCCGTGCTGCTCTCCCTCCCGCGAGTGCGACGTAAGTGTGAGAGGGTCGCGAGGACCTCGCGCTCTTCCTGGGCCATCCGGTCGGCTGCCGGGGTGGCGACGGGGTTCTCCCTCGTCGCACACACGCCGGCGAGCGTCTCGGCCAGGAAGCGAGAAAGGAGCCCGCGTTTACGCCGAGAGAAACGGGACTTAAATAACGCGAGTTTGAATTTATAGTAATACTTTTATGAAATAATGTTAGTGGCGGATATTAAGGCGGACACTGCTTCTGCCGCCCGGAGAGAAGAGTTTCCCCCCCGCGCGCCCGGAATTCTCTGGCTAAGCGCCATCCGGGTTCTCCCGACGACGCTCCTCCTTTCCTCGTAATTCAAGGCTTCTCCCGTGTGTTGCGCCAACCTCGCCGGAGTTTCTCCAGTTTCTCGCTCTCTATCTCTCGCGCGATTCTCCTCCGGTTATACGCGGGATATAGCGAAGATATCCGGTTGGCTCTGTCCGTACTACTTCCCGGAGTCACACACTGTATTACAGATAATCCGCGCTCTACGCTACCGAATACCATCGAGAAACCGACCCCCCTGGGAGCGCGGAGTAACTGGTACATCGCAATAAGGGCGATCGATCGTCGAATCGCAACCGTCGCCTAATCGCAATTAACAATTGTTCGATAAAAAAAAACTAAGTACATCTAACATTATTTCTACAAATTAATTTAAGGATTTTTTTGTTTGTTAAACAAATTGTAAACAAAAAAATGTTGGACCTCCAATTAGGCCTTACTTACTAATTGTCTGATCTGATCTAGTTGTATTACTTGCCTCTATCATTTATTTCCGTTAACATTGAGAAATAATTCAGATAACAGTTACACTGTAAAAAAATTTTGTTTGAAAATTAATGAACAGTATTGGAAGCTTTTTTACATAAACCGTTCTGAAATTTCAAACGCATGTGCGTTGCAATTTTACAGTAAAATTTGTATTTTTCATTAAGATTTTTGTAAATTTCAAGCAAAAGATTTGTAATTTTAATGTCTGATATTTTTAGTTTAGAAGCAAAGTACATTAATGTTTAATTAATATGAGTAATGTTAGCAAATTTCGAGTCCCAGTACATTAAATTTACAATTTATTTTACAGGTTAATTTTACCTGATAACTGAATTACCTGACGCGATGACACATTTACTTCCGGTAGAAGAGAAAATTATATTTTAAACTTTTCCGAGGCTCGACGAAATAAAGTATCGTCGTTACACATTGTGAGTTTAATTACTTGTGTTACAGATAATCTGCGTTTTGCGCTACGGAATACCATCGAGAAACCGACCGGACCACAGCAACTGGCACGTCTCAATAACGTCGATCGATCGTCGAATAGCAAGGTAATAATTGTTCGATAGAAAAAAAATAAGTACATCCACAATTTAATGGCAGGTAATAATTGTTCGATAGAAAAAAAATAAGTACATCCACAATTTTTTTTCACATCAACTTCACAATTTTTTTATTAGGCAAAAAAATTGTAAAATTAACGAGAAGAAAAAGAATTGTGTACCTATGTAAAATCTTATTAAATTTTTTTTGACTGTGTAACTCGCCGATCGTCTATCCCACTCGAATAATAAGAAATAATTCAGATCACTTCCGGTAGAGGAGGCTGTAAAAAATACACTGTAAAAATAATTTGTAAATTTAATGTACTGGGACTTGAAATTAGCGTACATTACTTACGTTAATTGAAGATTAACGTACTTTCTCTGTAAAATAAAAATATCAGATATTAAAATGACTAATCTTTTGCCTCAAATTTATCAAAATTGTAACTCCCATCTGTTTGAAATGTCAGAAACTATATATGTAAAAAAAACTTGCAATATCGTTTAATTTCCAAAAAAAAAAATTTTACAGTGTAATTTTCCAATCCTTTCCGAGGATTTCCCTTAAGCTCGATAAAAAAGTATCATCGCTACACATTATGAGTTTAATCACTCACTGACTACTCGCCGACGACCCATTGAAAATTCTCATGGGTATACGACACCTCGCTCGAGGCCCGGTCGAAATCGTTCCAACGAGCTTCTCGATGTCGTTCCGCATGAAAATTTCCGCTACGATGTATCCCTCCGGGTTCGCCGTGGCTAAGGGTCGATCAAACGGAGCGTTAATAACGCGAAACTCCGCGGCACCGGGGGCGGAGCAGCTCGCGAAACGACAGCGTTAAAATGCGCAACCGAGTGCCTCTTTAATTAGCAAACACGCAACGGGCAGATTACCAAAGCACAGCAGTAACACCGCGACGAGGATAAGGAAGAACCTTAAATAATTGTATATCGTTTCGAGGCCTTTCTCCGTCGAGGTGCCGCATGTGTTTCTGATTATTAATTAATATCAACCGACGTAAAACCGGAAGCCTTCGGGATTTCGCATGAGCGCGCCGTACGACCGAGGAACAACAACGACCCTTATATCGAAACTCGAACACGCATTGTCGTCGATTGTGCAGCGCCGGTACCGGAAAATTACGTACAAGGTATTAATTAAAGGGATTAAAAAAACTAACTCGCTGCAATAATTTTTTTTTTGCCACCGCCGCAACAGCAAATTATCGACGATCCACTTTTCGCTAGATTCAGAGCTTGCGCCACAGTAAATGGGAAAAAACGCATGTACATTACGCGATTTTTTTTTTCAGTAAGTGTACGCTTGATCGATTTAATTTTTTTAGGGTGGAAGGAGAACATATAAAAGAACATTTGGAATTTTTTTTCATTCAACATTATGGTTATCTATTTTTTTTTATCGGTTGGTGTAAACAAGTTTTTTTGGAGGCCCTTTTGCGGTGTCCCAGATTTCAACTTTTCATCTTATCAGAAACAAAAAATCCCCATCAAAAACAAATAATTTTTTAGCGGGGGAAAAAAATCGAAATTTTACTGTGGCGTAAGCCTTAACGAAACAATTTTTTCTTTGCGAGAGAAATGATTACAGAAATCGTCGCGCGTGTTTCTGGAGGCTTCGGAGCGGGCACAGAGAAGCGTGAAGAGTTGTTTTTGTTTAAAGGGGCAGGGTAACCATCCCCTTCGACAAAACCGACCAGAATGCGTATTCATACGTTGTGCGAAAGTGGAGAACGCGACCGAAGCGACCGGTCCCTCTCGCACAGCGCCGGCTCGCGCGGGCATTAAAATTAATGAAACGGACGGAACACGCGCGTTTTAACGAAATGTATGTGGGCGATCGGGCGTGAGGGAGCTCGGACATGAAGCTGCTGTTGGCGATGAGAGCAACAGACGCAGCCACTGGGGACCCCGGCAACGCCGGAACAAATCCTCTCTCGTGTAGCCAACGGGGTGATTCTCGTCGAGGGCCGAAAGCGTACGAGATTTTTGCACCTCGTTCACGGCACGAATCCGACGTTCGCTTGTTGTTGTCCTGATCAGTCGAGCAATTTTCGTAACCGAGCACGAATCCTGGCGGAAATTCTAAAAATTAAGAAAATTCCTTGGTACATTTGATAATACAATGAATTAATGAGTGAAAGGAAATCGATAGAGGTGAAAAGGGGAGGCATGGCCGTATCGATGGAGAATTAGGATTGTTACGATTGTCGAAGAGGCTGAGATTTGCCCGAGTGATCGGTCGAGCAATTTTCTTAACCGAGCCCGAATCCTTCATTTGGTAGCGTCGAAAATTTTGAAAATTAAGAAAATTCCATCATACATTTGATAATGAAATTAATTAACGCTGTCGGAAATTTAAGGAAATCGATAGAAGTGAGAAGGGGAAGCTGGCTATATCGATGGTGAAGTTTGTGAGTATTAGGATTGCCGAAGAGGCTGAGATTTGCTCGAGTCTGCTTCAATATCCGAGGAGCTCTTCCGCCTTGTGGCTTCGGAGCTGAATTGTCGTACCAGACTTCTGCACCTTTCTGTTTTTTTCGTGATCGGTCGAGCAATTTTCGTAAATGAACTCGGGTCCTTCTGTAGCGGCGGAAGTTCTGGAAATTAAGAAAATTCGTTGATACATTTTATAATAATCGTAATTTACGATACTAGTGCGATTCAACTTTTTCTCATGAGTGTAAGTTTGCAACACGCCTTCGGTGCGTAGTGCAATCACACCAATTAAAAAACAGTTTTTCGCACGAGTATCGTACCAAATTTTACTTGACAAGATGCGAGAATGGATTTTTTACGCACTTTTACGAAACGTGCGTAAAACTGCCATTTTCGCACCGAGTGAAGTAAAGTGAATTAACGCAGTCGAAAATTTAAGGAAATCGATAGAGAAGGGCTATATCGATGGAGAAGTTTGTGAGTATTAGGATTGCCGAAGAGGCTGAGATTTGCTCGAGTCTGCTTCAATATCCGAGGAGCTCTTCCGCCTTGTGGGTTCGGAGCTGGATTGTCCGAGCGATCTCCTGCGGCTTGCTGGCCGGAGCCAGCCGCGAATTCGCATTCGTCGGGACGTGGAACAAGAGAGAGGAGATGATCGAGTTCTTAATTGAGAAACTTGACTTCGTGGTCCGGAGGAGAGTACGGGTAGGTGAGAGGGAGTTTGAGGAAGATCTTCGAGAAACCCCGAAGGATGAACACGCCCGCCGTCGGGCATCGCGAAAGGGGTTCGAACCCGCTACTTCCACCCAGCGCGTACGAATATAAATTCGTCCATTATCCTCCCGGTGATTAGTTAATGCGGCGAGGGTAACTTCGCCTCGGCTGAAAGCTCCGGTGGATTTCCTTTTTTTCGTATAATCGAAATTCAGCTGTGAAATATTGTCGAGGCTTATTTTTTGTGTCCCGTACATTAAGTACGAACAATTTTTTTTTTTCGAATATATGTGATTCGAAAAAAGTGCCAACATTTTTAAAAACTTCTCTGTAACTTCTTAAGAAAAGTTAAAAGTCTTATTTCCAACTGGCCGATTCTGATCCTTTTCATTTTTATTCGTGATAGCAACTTTCTCTTTATAATTCCCCTTATTTACTTATCATCTTCTGTGTTCTGAACATTAAGTACATAAATCTGTGCATACCTAACGAAAGTTTACTCACCTATCCGCCTCTTTGTTTCATTCATAATTTTTCCAGTGACCATTTTTTTCTTTTTTTTCGAAATCTGTGATTCTAAGCGATAGTGCCGAAATTTTTCGGCACTTTTCTCTAACTTAAAAAAAAAGTTAAATATCTCATTTCCAACTGGCCTATTCCGATTCTTTTCGTTGTTATTAATGTTAGTAACTCTCTCTTTATAATTTCTGTTATTTACTTATTATAGTCTCGTGTAATATTATTCACACTCTTAATGCTACGTAAGGTAAACGCTAATTATGATTATATGACTCTTTCAAGTCCCATTATAACATTTTACCGATATATTTATATCGACCTGTAAAAGGCTTCGATTCCACAAAACGAATAAATAAATATCAATAGCGCGCTTTTTTAAAACGTAAATCATGAAACTCGAGACAGGATGAATCTCCGCGAAGACAGGAATAAATGTACGCGCGCTTGGAAACTTTCCTTGACTCACGTAAACTCCGACCCTCCGTAAACTCCGAATCGCCGATGCCACCTCTCGGCTCCGCGAAACACCGAAGGGAGCGTGAAACTGGGAGACAAACTCTCCGCCGTTCCGCTGTACCTGCAGTCGGTGTCGCCGAAACCGTCCACTGACATCGCAACCACACACGCGAACCTACAGTATCGGCGGTGGGGAGTAGAAATCATCGAGGAAATTATATCGGCAGCTCGAGTGTTTTGTTATCAAGAAAATTCATTTACCTATTATATTACAATGAACAACGCCAGCCGGCGTTCGGGTTAGCTGTAAAACTTAATTCGATCAAGTGTCGTACCACTTGGATTTCGTGTTTGGAACAGCTTGGAGCTTGTTCTTGTAATTATTAACGAGTTTCGTGAAATTAGCTTCGTCGGCGCTCTGCTTCCTCGCACCTTGTTTCGGCTGAAACGAAAAAATAGACAACATTTAATCAAACATTCCGTTTCCATACATTTTTTTTTTTGCAATAAAGACCTTCAAACGTCTCACCTTGATTTCTTTCCTCGCAGCGCGCATGTCTCGCTTCTTCGCCTGCAGTTTCCTCGCCTCCTTGACCAGCTTCTTCTCCGTCTTGCAAACTTTGCTGTGCAACTGGGCTTGATTTTTCAGATTGAATCTCGATCGCATCTTCTGCTCGCCGGGTTTGCTCCTCACACCGGAGTACTCGTGTTCGACGTCGCCGTTCGTCGCACCGAGTATCCTCGCTCGTTTCCGAGGAACTTCATCCTTCTTCTCCGCGACCTTGTCGTCCTTGTTCCACAGAGGATTGCGCTCCCGACTCTTCACGACTCGCCGTTGCTTCGCGTTCACCATGACGCGATTCTCGATCGAGAACGCCACGATCGGTCTCTGTTCGACACGATAAATCAATTTTTTTTTAATTTTTCAACGATTTAAAAGTAACGGGACGTACACCGGAGTTCAGCGTACCTTCGTCTTCGAGAAAATAGTCGGATTGTTGTTTATGCTTCTCAATGCTTTCAGCGCATCGTCGTGGGTCGTGAAAGCTACGAAACCAAATTCCTTCGACTTTCCTACTCCCTTCTCGTCGACGTTCTTCAAATCGCGCATTACCCTTGCCTGAAAATAAATCGACAATGTAGATTTCCCAATAATTTGTAAGACAAAAAAAATTAAGTAAAAAATTAACTCAATTTTTACCTCGGAAACGATCGCCTTGGGCCCCGCGTGTTTCTTGAATATCTGTCGGAGTTGGGAGTCGTCGAGGGTGGGAGGCAGATTGTGCACCACAAGACGCACTCTGGAGACGAACATGTTGAGGTTTCGTAGCATTTGCGATTTCCACTGCTCGAGCTGCAAACGTCTCGCCATATCGGTCGCGGACAAACCCACGGCCGCTGGACTGCCAGCCAGTATAACTGTAAATAATGTAAATAATTTATAATAATATTTATTAGTAATTAATATAGAATATAATAAAAATCGTCGCGTTCAAGATAACTGGAAAGTATTACTCGGAGAAACATTTACCTCCTTCCTTAACGAGATACAAGTTCCTCGAGTCTTTGGTCTTTTGCGCTTTCAAGCTTTTCGGGTCTTGAACAGAATTTCTGTTCAGAGCTCGATGAGGATCCAGCACTTGGTCGTGGAGGCGCAGCTCGGTTCCCGCGGCCAGACATTTTTCAGCGTCTTCAACTTCCTGCGAATAACGATATACGAAGATTCACAATTATCCCAATAAATATCATCAGAGCTGGGCAGTACTTCAAGTGCTATTTAAAAAATGTCCGTAAAATCCATTTTTTTTCTACGAAAAAAACAAGGAAAATTAAAGTAAGCGAATTTTTACAATGACAAAGCCATGTGCAAATTATTTTGTGCCTTTTTTATAGCCTACATAAAGTTTAACGCTACGAACCTAATTGCGAAATACTTCAAATATGTATGATACTTTGTACTTTGTACTTATATTTTTTTTTACTAAATATTTTTTGGTACTTTGCCCAGCTCAAAATATAATCCCAATCGTATATTTTCTTAGTCATTAAAACTCATCCTTACCCAGAATTTGACGAAGGCCGTTCCCTTCGAATGCTCGGTGAGAGGGTCCATGCAAACGAGAGCGTAGTACACAGGACCGTATTGTTCCATGCACTCTTTCAGCTCTTCGTTGCTAACGGCGAATGGAACATTCTTAAGGAATACAGTTTTTCCTTCGCTGACATCGTTCGAGATAACGCGGGGTCGCGTCGGTTTCTCCTCTTCCAGAGGTTCTTCGAGCTCCATTTTTTCCTCGCCCTCGTCCTCCTCCTCTTTCATCGACACGTCGCTGTCTTCCTCCGCTGAACTCGCCTCTTCTTCCTTCGTCTCTCCCTCGTCCACTTCCGAGTTACCGTCGTCGCTCTCATTTTCCTCCTTCGTGCCGTCTTCCTCCTCCTCTTTTATTTCGATCTCCTCGATCTCCGGCTTAACATCCACCGTTCCGTTTGCCTTGTCGAATTTCGTCTTCGGCAATGCTCTGTCGACCACTATCGATCTCCCGAGAAGAGGTTTCATGTTCGCGTAGTGAACCGCTTTGGCCGCAGCCTGCACAAGATCAAACTGAACAAAGCCGCAGCCCGTCCGTTTGCCGTCCGGTTTCGTCAGAATCTTCACCTCTTCTATACCTCCGTACTGGGAGAAATGCTCTTTCAGCGCTTCCTCGGTTATCTGTAATTACGGTTTACATCGAAATAAGTTAAAGTCATTCTTCGATTCGCCCGATTCGACGAGGCAGTCGCCGGTGTCGCCGATAACTTACGTCGAAAGCCAAATTGCGAACGACTATTCGCGCGCGCTTCTTCGTTTTCAGGAGCTTCTGAACTTTCCTGTCGGCCCTCTTCGTGCCGTCTCTCTTTTTCTTCTTCGGATCCGCAGGTACGTCGCTACTTTCAACCGAAAGGTCCTGCTCGTTCGACCTTTCATCCTCGTCCTTGGCAGTCTTATCCTGACCGGGCGGCTGACCGGATTCCTCGTTTGCGATCTCTTCTTTCTGCGGTTTGGTTTTTAATTGCTCGGCGTACTTATATTTTGGAATCGCCCAGGTACTGCTTATCGGCCTTCCTGCAATCCAAGAAAAAATAACGTCAATATATTTATATATTTATAAACATATTTTAAATTATATATATTCATGTTATATATTTTTTGGAAAACTGTGGAATTGTATGTTTGTTTGGATCTTTGTCCCCCCATGCTTTAAGTGAAGCTGGTGGGATTTCAAAATCTAGAAATTCCATTCTATATGCTATATTTTTTTTTATATTTATTGTCCCAATTCCACCGTATACCCTTTCGGGTTTTTACGGACCCCATCTCGATTCCCCGCTACCACTCCCTACCCGCACTCAGCTAAGCTACCTAACTTCCAGTGCGTCCGTAGCCGACTTAGCTACACTGTACCGCATTTGCCAGGGACACGGGGAAACTA
>JAPYZD010006012.1:0-11237 GCA_030522725.1 Ichneumoninae sp. B BG-2022a | reverse complement strand
ATTTCGTTACTGCATCGATTTCGTACATGGCTGAATTGGGTCGTATATCTTCATCCGGGCGACCAACGAATGAGTATAATATTGTAGGTCTTTCCCATCAGGCAATTGCTTTAGACGGGGGACTACCGGCAGGGCGTTTAAAACGGGCGGTACTCGAATTACGTATAACATTTTCTATGTATAATTGATGTAATGGATTGAGGACATATTACTGAAACATTATACCGTTTTGCCTTATGTAGTAACGGTACACCGTTGAACATTGTATCATGATCTCCATCCATATGTAAATGTATTCCATATGTGGAATGTAAAGGTCACCCATAACTAAATTCTTCTTTCGAAATTGCCATTAACGGAAAAGGAGGAATGCTTTCTGAAAACAAAATAAAATGTTCCTTTCTCGGAATTAACTGACAGTTTATAGTTAACCCAGTTAGGTGTCTTCGAGGAAGCTTTACAAATAAAGAGATATCATGACAAATACGAAAGTTTAACTTTTTTTCGCGTCAATGTCGCGCTTGACTTTCACGGAAAACGGCTGTCCGATTCAGGTTCAGCGTGGAAAAATACATTGAATCATGCGCTCCGGATTCTTTTTATAAATTTTCGATTTTTCCTGAAGAAATTCTCTCTATAATTTATATAATGGATTATGGACATTTTACTGAAACATTATACCGTTGCAATGGTAAACCGTTGAAAATGGTATAATGTTCTCCACCCAGTGGAGAGTGTAGAGGTCACCCGTAACTAAAATCTCCTTTGCACAGGTGCCCGGTGTCCCAAAATTGCCATTAACGGAAACAGTTAAAGGAAATTGCCATTAACGGAAAAGAAAAACCAACGCTTTCTGGCATCAAAACAAAATAAACTTTGAATCAATTTACGTTTTCTATAGTTACTCCACTTAGGGGTGTTGAAGGCTTTCAGGTAATTGCGTTATTTTTTGGGTATTTTTTGGGTATTAACGGAAAAGGAAAACCAACGCTATCTGACATTAAAACAAAATAAACTTTGCTTTTTTCGGAATCAATTTACGGTTACTTTTATAGTAACTCCACTTAGGGGCGTTGAAGGTTTTCAGCTAATTGGGGTATTTTTTTATATTCGTTAGACATAATTTGTTCGTAATTCGACAATGATGTACTACAAGAAATATCACGGTTTGTTGGGACCTTTATGAACATCCCCTTTATGTGTACAAAGAGTTAAAGTAGGTTATTCGGTCAGATGTACTTCGCACGCTCATATTTTATAGTTTATGTTGGCATTCGACGTTCACAATAGAGAACAGTATTGTTGCAATGGCCGTTATTCTGTGCATTGAAATCTATGCAGCGGGGGTTGACTGTGCATGGTCAGCGTTGGATGAATTCCACAATGCCTTCTGAATCAAACGATGGTACTGTTACGTGCGAGGTAAAAGCAGAGCACGTTCTCGCCCGTCGCAAGTTGACCTCCGCGTAAAGTGCGGAGTTTATATTTATTGTTACTCCGGCGCTTTGCTCTGGCCTGTACTGCACCGGTGCTCGAGTACTTGAAGTGGGAATTAGCTTCTGTCCTCGGACTGCAAATAATAAAAATGGATTTGCCCGTACTACGCGCAATGTAGTGATTGTTGACTAAATTAAGTGCCATTCATGTAGATAAAAAATGTCGTAACTATAACGTTGATACGATTAAACACTCAGATACTCACAAAAGAAATGGACAAGTATTCCTCTAAGCATTTGCCCGCTCACTAATTCAATTGCTATTGATTTTCTCGAAAATGTTCATAATTATAAAATTGATACGGTTAAGGTAGTACTAGCATAATGACTGACGCCGCCTAAGTTCGAGAGTAAAAAAGACAAAGATTACAAACACTTCTGGATGAGAAAAAAATCTGAAAAAATGCTAGCATATAAAAGGTGCTGAAAAGATTGTTTGTGCATAATAATAATTTCAGAATGTTCATAACAAATTACTGATTACTGAAAAAAATTGTGCAACAAATTACCCGGCAACCAATTTTTTTTTATTACGAAAATGATTTGTTAATTTTTCTGAATACGTATGAATTTTTTCACAATTTTATTTAATACTTGAAAATTATGATTTTAAGCAAATTTTTAAATGAAGGAAACGAATAACATTTTGGTTCATCATTATGGACGAACAATCTTATCAGCATCTTCCATATGCTTGATTTTTTCAGATTTTTATCCGATCGAGAAGTGCTTGTGATTCTTTTTTATTCCTCTCAAACTTAGGCGACGTCAGTCATTGCGCTAGTACTACCTTAAACACCTACCTTAAACATTCAAATCTGTACTCAGATAGTCACAAATACTTACAGATTCTGACAGATGTTACGTCCTCCTAAGACCACGATATCGATAAGTATTCCTCTAAACATTTGCCAGTACTGGACTAAGTTAATTGCTATTGATTTACTCAAAAACGTTCATAACGATAAAGTTGATACGGTTGAACACTCAGACCTATACTCAGATACTCACAAATACTTAGAGGCTGTCACAGATGTTACGTCCCCCTAACACTACAGTCCCCATCGACAAGTGTTCCTCTAAGCATTCGTGTGTACCCTGGAACGAGGGACCACTTTGGTGCGATGTATGACGAAGGGGAATACACGGCCCCTTCAGCATATACTAGAAATAAGGTCGTTTCTCCCCAGTTCTGTGGAAAACAAGGGAGAACTTGTAGAGCGACTCTCATTCTTTCTACAAGTTTTTCTACAAACGTTCCCCGTATTACAAATCCCAGGGTCGTGTCGACTTGAACAACATAGAAATAATTTGTATTCATTGCATTCATGTAGGTGTCTTGTGAATAACGTTAAAAAAAATTATTATATGATGTGCAAATTGAATTTCAGTTAGGAATCAGAATCAGTTCTTGATTTGTCAAAAATGTCCTTCGAATTCTATGCGGTTACAGACGAGTGAGCAGTTACCGATGCTTAAATCTTCAGAACAAAATAAACGTGAATGTACCATCGTAAATATCATATCACCCCAGCTTTTTGGAATATAGGCGCCCGTCGGGCGACCTCGTCGCCGCAGCTACCGAGAATATCGCATCGAGTACGGTTCACAGGATGCTTAACCACTCGGAAAATCTTGAGCACGATTCGCAATTGAAACATCCCGATATTGTGTCAGGGGAGCTGGAAAAGAATTTACATGCGTGCCGGATAGAACAGTGAAAATTATTTTTAAAAAATCGATCTGAAGAAACGAAAAATTGAAGGAATTGGAAAAATTATAACGGTCATGAAACTCTACATAAACTTCAAAATTAGTTTTGTTATGTTGAGACTAAATTTGCATTACCTGTCGGATAAGAATCATCCCTTAGTCGTGAAAAAAAATTTAGCATCAGCCCTGTAATTTAATTTCGCTAAAGGTATTGAATCAGAGGTTCGTTCAGAATCGAATATATTTCGAACGAAGCGAACTATTGGCTGACCTAAAAATGACCATACTGTACGGATTACAGATGGGATACTGATGGGTTCGCTGCGAATACTCAATTGTAAAATTGGACAAAGCTATATGGGCAAGTCAATTCTTTTTCAGTGAGTGCGGCACTTTGAAATTCTTTAATTAAGAAATAATTACACTGAGAGTCTTCGGCTAATTTGAGTGAGAATGAAAGCCCTGGCAAGTCGGAGTCGCAGCGAGCCTTACGGGTGTTCACGATTCCCTAAGGGAATTAACATACGCCGACTTTTTCCAGCCATAGCTTTTCTAGCGTTTTTACGACTTCGAATGTAATCGCTTTGATGGATACAAAACATCGTATACTAGGAAGTGCATCGCGTATGCATATGCTGTAGCCGAGGGCTTTTCACGTCTTTCACCTTTTTTCCCTTTACCTGCCTTTTCCATACGAATTTCTCTGAAATGCACACTACCTGTACTGATCTTAATGCAGCTTTAATGTACCACTACGCTTTTAGCGGCTTAGTATATGGATAAAAACGCACGCATATTCTTGGTAAATATACGCTTTATCGATTTCATTTTTTTAGGGTAGAAACCGGCTATATTAAAGATTATTTAGGAATTTTTTCATTGAATTTCACTATTATTATGTCTGTTTTTTTATTGGTTTTGGCGTAAAAAATTCATTTCGAAGGTTCGTTTCCAGTGCCCCTGATTTCGACTTGTCATTTTATTTAAAACCAACATATTTTATTGTTTTTTAATACATGATATATAACGCGGTCCTTGACGAAGGGGGAAAAAAGTGGCAAAATGACGCCCATTTGAAAAAATACATTTTTAACCTTTTTTACGCTTTGAATAATTAAAAAAATATTTTTTATTTTTTCTTTTCATATGAAAAGGCAAATTTTCATAAAACTCCATCGAGCCGTTTTTGAGATATCAGGGACACCGATTTTGAAAATTACGTTTCGCGAAAAAGCGATCAAAGTTTCCACATAACGGTTCCACATAACTTTCGTAATTCGTTGAATTTTGACATGAAAATTTATCTGAATATTCTTGACACTATAAACTACCAAGAAAAAATAAATAAAAAATGTACTGTGGCGAAAGCCCTTAATTCGAATACGCAGCAACCACTGTTCGATAACGGATTGTACTCGAAGCTCTTGAACTTCAAGGTTGCAGCGCGACATCGCGTCGGTGACGGAGGATTAAATAATGTTTCGATTATTTAATCCTCCGAACCTGTATTTTCAGAATCCGATTGAAATCGATCGAAACTTCCATGTTCAACGACTCGATTACACTTGCAATACATTAATTGAGCGAAACCACATTGTAGTAAAATGTTATTCTTGTAACTCGATTGAAATCCCTAATTCATTGGCTGCCCGGATGGCGGTTTCTATTCATGGCTATTATCTCCACTTTGGTCCACATTAATAATAGGAAACATTGATAAACTCTGTGCAATATTGATGCTAGTCGTACATGTTGTGCTACACATTCCACAGTAAAAAAAAATTGTACTTTTTACAATAATTTATTGTCCACAAACGTCCACAATTTTTAATTTGCTAATTTTTCGATCTCACCATTCGGTTCTAGTTTTACGAATAAAAGTACCAACTAAAATTATTAATAACGCGGGAAATAAAAGGACAGGTTGGTACATTCAAACCTTAATAAACGAGGTTGTCACTTAATTAACAAAATTATTTTTACGAAGCTTCGTTTTCCGATTTTACGAAATTATTATTTTACTGTCTGGTTGTGGAAATTAAAGTGCGATTGCAACAAATATGGTGAACTAATAATTTCAAAGGAAAAGTCGATAGCTTTGTGTTCGTTCAAACGAATACCTTTAAATCCTACCTATGACTACATAACGATTCGAAGATTTAATGATTTAAAAAACAGGAATATAGAAGCCTTCAGAACGCCCCTAACGAATACTCCAATTTTATGTACATAACCATTTTTGGATCGGACAAGGTGGCAAAATTGAGCAGAAAAGCCTGATGTATCCGATAGAGCGAATTCGGGCATCAAAATTTATTGGAAAATGACGTTTTGCTCAAAAACCCCGTTTTGCCCAAAAACCCCGTTTTGCCCAAAAACCCCGTTTTGCCCAAAAACCCCGTTTTGCCCAAAAATCCCGTATTGCCCAAAAATCCCGTATTGCCCAAAAATCCCGTTTTGCCCAAAAATCTCGTTTTGCCCAAAAATCCCGTTCTGCCCCGTTGCCCCATTTTGCCCCGCTCTACCCTATAGAACGGGGATAGTTAATTCAGCATTTCTACGCATCATCGAATCATAAATAAATGTTGAGGACATCTTCAATGCCGCTCGAATATTTTCCGTGTTGTTAAGGTTTGGTGATTTTTTGCACGTAATTTTGTGTATGATAAAATTGCAATTCCAGCAACTTAATCTATATTCGCGGGCGACTGGTTTGACAGTATCGATATTGTAGTCTATGAAGCGTATGCCGCACGCCGATGGACATGTACTTTATCTGGCATAATATACCAGCCCTGATATTGCATTGTGTATTGGGGTCGATCGATAGAAACCTTTTACATTGTAAAAATAAGATCGTTTCTCGAGTCTCATTCAAATTGACTTGTGGAACGGAACGGCCATTCAACAGAAATGGGATGCTGCGGCAATCCTATGATGAAAATACGGCAGTATGGAAGGCTTTTCACGGAGCTGCCGGACGAAGGAAAAGAGCCAAATGACACGGAGGATGAATCGGAATCGTAACGGAAATGAGTGAATTGACTATCTTGGTCGCAAGAAGTCATTAAAACTTCTAGATTGCGCAAGCATCACCTTACGCCATGTAATCGGGACACCATAATTTGCTGTTTCATGTTTTTTAAACTGGTGCTGGTCTTTTTTGCACCACCGGGATTCCACGGGTCAGAAAGATCGGTGCTTTGATCACTTTACCAATTGACATTGACATTAAATATGCGATGATGGAATTTTAGAGAACATATTGAAAAAAAAATCAAAATAAGAGATTTAGCCTTACCGCACTTTGAACGAGAGAAAAAACAAACTTTTACAATTTTCTTAATGCTTACAGGTAAAACTGTATATAAAAAAAATTAGCAAAAAAATAATACAATGAATATGTTATCGGCACAATCCCCTCCGCCAGTTTATTGATTTAGTAGCGTTTTTTTTACCGTACCCGGTGACAATGGCTTTTGTCGTTTATTTATTTCTATTTAATATTTAATATTAATAGTTTTCCCGTAGCCAATAATAATGAAGGATTATTGTTCCCGCAAGGTGGAGAGGAACCGTACAAATGTGTGTTCGTAGCGAGAGGCATTCTTATAATTTTCTCTCAATTTTCAACGCTTATTATAGGATTTTCTTGTACATGAAACTAAACTTCTCGCTTTTTTCCGTGAAGGAGCTTTAGATAAACGGTTTTGAAAAGGACTTTCTGCATTCATCAAAAAACTGATTTTCAAACACTGTTGAATATAAAATATAATTTTGAAGGAAAAAAAGATTTAATCAACGTGCCATTTATTCTCCTCCATGTGATTATTGCTAATTAATAAATATCGATATTGTAATAAAAATGTGTAGGTAAAATTTCACTGATTACTATTAAATTTTCGTAATCATTACTAAAATGTCATTATTATTAATAAAGTTTAATTATCGTTATTAAAATTTCATTAAACATTATGACGAACATTAATTCATTAATAACGAATATATTTTCTTACATATGAGTGTAATCTCAAGGGATCGATTACCGAATACCGGAGCGAATCGCCTGCGAACTGGTTTCAGTTTCCACCGTAAGAATAGTGCTCAGTCATCGAAGAAACGCCGTTTGGAGTAAATCCGAATATAAAAGATGCATCGTCAATCATATCCCGATTTTTCACATATATATGTGAAAAATGTGTACCTGACTATCGAGCGTGAATTATCCATCGATAGGGTCGTGAATATCAATTGACATTAACATTAAATCTTTGAATTAAGACGGATTCTAGCGGTACTAAAAGGTACGCATTTTCCTCCAGCACTAGCACGTATGTATTTTCCTAGTGACAGGAACAACAATGCTGAATGTTCGATGAAGACAACCAGATTCAACTCTTAAGGAGGATGGAGCGAGTGGTGTTCATTCCGCCCAAATTCGAGAAATTCGGGCAAGAATTGCAAACACTTCCCAATGTTATAAAAATCTGAAAAAATTCATACTTATTATAGGCATTGAACATACTAATTTTACATAATAATTATTTCAAAATGTTATTAACAAATCGTTGAAAAAAAAAATTGTTCATCAAAATATGTGGTAACTCAACTTCTTTTTTATGAAAATGATTCGTTCACTTATCGGAATACGTATGAATTTTTTCAGATTCTTATCTTTATTTTGACTTTTGCACATTTTTCCATGTAAAAAATAAGAAAAATCAAAATAAAGATAAAAATCTGAAAAAATTGATACGTATTCCGAAAAATGAACGAATCATTTTTATTTAAAAAAATGTTAAGTTACTACATATTTAGATGAACAATTTTTTTTTCAACAATTTGTTAATAACATATAAAAATTATTATTATGCAAAAAGAATCTTTTCAGTGCCTATAATAACTATGAATTTTTTCAGATTTTTATAACATTGGGAAGTGTTTGCAATTCGTGCCCGAATTTCTCGAATTTAGGCAAAATGAACACCGTTATGTCGTTACCCCGTGAGTTGGATGATCCGGAGTTCACGACCCGAACGCCGGTAAAGAACGCATGCAGAACAGGTGTATCAGGCAGGAGGATTTCATGTCCGCGGCATTCGCGCCGAAACCCTCTATCTCTCGTTTTTTCTCGTTGCCGAAGAGCACGGAAGTAGAACAAAGTTATTTACAGTAGGTAATGTCGTTAACGTTTGACTCGAGAATACTACTATCGCTAGTGCAACGCTAGTACAACGGTCGAGCTTTTTGCCCCGTGCGACGCAGCGGCTAGCAGTAGTTTACGTTGTAACCCCGTAAATGCTGCTTAAAGAAGGAAAGTTACGAGGACACTCGGTAGGTGTAAACTGTGCGCGGATATATGTGCTGTACGTAGGTATGCGGGGTCCATGGCAACGGTCCGGAAGGAACTTGCGTCGCCATACCCGGGGCGCTACGACCACTGGGACGTGCGCGAACCCACACCAATAACTCACGAATGAATCAAGCATTTCCGAGGGACGGAATGGGAAAGCGGATAAACACAAGAGCCCTGGGGCCGCTCACGAGATCCTCAGCGGATGGTTTGCGATCGCCCTTCGCGTTTCTCACGACCTCCTTTCCACGCATGCGGCAACGTGCCCGTGGTAAAACGCTTTGTGAACATTCGCTTTTTGACTCCGGGGAATCTGGAATGTCGGGCTCAAGTCGGGAGAAAATCGACGAGACTTCGGGCAGTGTTGATGAATTGCATTCGAGGAATGAAATCCAAATTCTTCGTTCGTAGCAGACGTGCCTTCGAGATTACGCATTCCGACTTTTTGCTGTTACGGCTTGAGTATCCTACATTCATATTACTAACGAGTTCCTTCTATCATAACAGGGGGGTCATTGGTGGAGCTGTATAAAAATATCTCTGCTGCAATGCCAGTCAGTGCCGTTTTGTCCTGCACTACACACCTTAAGCACCTTAAGGGGCTGCTGGGCCGTCCTGTTTTACCGACGAAAATAGGTGATTTTTTTAGTTTTCGCTGTTCGTCGTAACTATGCGACGCGTATGCATCAAATCTTACAGGACCGTATCAATACCGCCCAACGGTTCCAATGCGCCAGTTACGCACGGCTAGGCGCTCACCCATCCAAGTAATGACCGCGAGCGACTCAGCTTGACTCTGGGTCTACATTCATGTAGTTTAGGGCACGATGCAGTGCCACTTGTGCGTCAATCTCGACACTACGTTCGTGCAAACTATAATATTCGGTTTTCTCAATTCCTTGTAAGTTTTCAGTCACAATTCGACTGCGCAGCAAAGCGTTTGTGTCAATATCATAATCCTACATGATTTTACGCATATGTGTACCATATTAACAATGCTAAGTCGGCACTGAAAAATGGTCTGGACCCGTCGGTAAAACAGGTAAAGCCGGTTAAAAAGGAAATCAAAACTGCTCCAGCATCATCTTAAGGACTCAGTCGGTAACCAAAATCTGTAATGAATGCGATTCAGAGACCGTAGACTTTTCGGGAAAAAGCAAAGCATTAACGGATGTACAATTTAATACCGCGTTCGATGATGCTTTCGTTTAATCAGTAACGTCAACTTGTTTTAAATGACATTGATTCGAAAAATGCATCTATCTCTCTCGCACAGCTTTCATACGGCCTTAATGTGCAATAGCTCAAAGGCACTACGCATCATTCGTCGGGCGTGTCGACGCATGCGCTCGGCGCAATACTTCTTCTCGCACTGTCTTCCGCAGCCGGTCTTGACAACGCGGGTTTCGGAAACCGTGTGAGTTTGGCTCATTAGTGTGTAGGCAGCATACGAAAATGTCTTGGGACGACGCTTTTGATTTAGCAGAATCATTTCAGCCTGGATGCGGCGGTGGAAAGTAGGACAGGAAAAATGGCGCGGTAAGATGGGATGAGGATAAGGGTGAGTTCAATAATGAATAGGAAAATATTGTATGGAAGAAACTGGAGGAGTCAGGGCACATGCCTGCGAAGCTTGACAATTCCTGGGACTGCTGGCACAGCGGGAATACGGGTGACTGGTGAATCCGGCATTCGTTGAAGACTATAAGGTCGATCTCAGGGTTCGACGGCACGTGCATTCATCGCTACTTTACAAAATAATAATATACAGATCGCAGTGGAAATCATTTGTATTATGAATGGAAATTTTCACAATGTACAAATTGGTTCTTTTCAAACTCGCTACGTGCATTCATAGAAAATGTTTCAGCCTTTCTGATTTTCTACATTAAATCGAAAATAATGAGCTGTATTTCATGATGATGATGAATGAGGAATGATGAGCTGTACTTTAGCCTCGAAATAGTTTTCTTTTTCTTCCATTGTTACGATTTCCAATCGTTTACGCCACGAAAGCTTTAAATATGTTTGAAGCTTATAAGATTGATCTCATTTTCAGGGTTCGATGGCTCGAGCATTCACCGCTACTGTACAAAATAATAATACACAAATCACAGTGGAAATCATTTGTACTGTGACTATTATGAAATTTTCACAATGTATAGATTGGTTTATTTCAAAATCGCAATGTGCACTCATAGAATATTTTTACTACGAGGACACTGTAAAAAAAATCGTGTGAAATTTAATGTACTGGACTGGAAGATTTTATGCAAGAACTGGTATATTAAATTGAGTGTACAATTAAGGTGAAAAATGTTCAGTGTCTTAAAATCATTGAAAATATTTTATTTTTAATATTTTATTTTAATGTTACTATTAAAGTACTTCAATTTTAATAATTCACGTTAATTTCAATGAAAAAGTACGTTTATTTTTCATCATAATTGCACATTGAATGTAATGTCCCAATTTTTGCATAAAAACTTCTAGTCAGGTACATTAAATAAAAATTTTTTTTACAGTATCATAGCCGTTCTAATTTCCTATATTAAATCGAAAGTGATGAGCTGTACTTAAGGAGGGAGTCTCGCTGCGCGCTGACTTCGCATAAGTTCGACAACAATAAGAGAAAATCGCAAGTACTTCTTGATGGTGTAAAAATCTGAAAAAAT